>JAADVR010000373.1:0-32747 GCA_023335855.1 Pythium scleroteichum | reverse complement strand
GAGTCACCCTAAGGCAGCTCCGACCACTTGTTCTGCAGTGAGGATCTATGGATCAGGGCATCCAGGCTGTAATACCATCACCTAGGCTCTTAGAAAGTACAGACCGATTTCGCATCAACATGTAGACTGTGTGAGCTGCTCGTCTCAAGTTGTGGCCCATACAGTTCAGCTGTGGCCTCAGTGCCATTCCTTCTTGCTGAGGTTTGTGTGAACGGCGGCAACCATGAGCTTCACTAGAGACGAGCCTATCCCATCTGATCCCACAGGAATGTCGCCATGTACTGTAAATTATACATCGATTTGGTACCCTCTCGAGACAAATGTTAAGTTTGATCAAGATCTCAACACTGTAAGCGTGAAGATGGTTTCGCGGATGCGCTGCAGGCGTCCGACAGTGCAAGGCTGGTACGCGACAGTGAGCAGGGACAGTCCGAGCAAAAGTGTAGCCATGTACCAACCAACGGGTACGATACACTAACGTAACCGTGGAAAGATGGTTACTGTAACCATGAGGTCACTTCATCGAATGGGCACGAACTCACAATCTCAAGACGGCCACCATGCCCGAGTCTAACGAGCGTCTAACCTGCCGACGATGAGCGACGACTTTCGCAGCGAGGACTCGATTAGTCTCAGCGAATCAGACGCAGCGAGTCTAAGTTCGTCGTCGCACGACGACCGCGGCCGCCGGCGCGGCTCGTCGGTCCACACGGTGGCGGCACTGAGCGTCGTGGACGCATCGCGTCGGCGGTCCACACGCAGCGTCCATTATGCCGACGCGTCGGAGCCGCCGGTACCCCCACCGGCCAGAGTGCATCCACTGCCCACGCGGCCGCCCACCGCCTCGCGTCCGGCCACCGCAGCGTCGGCCGCACTCGCGGACGTACTCCCGTCCGGTGGCGACCGCCTCAAGCACCTGCAGGTCCACATGGAGCAACTCCAGCAACTGTACGCGCAGGAGATCCACAAGGAAGAGCTCGCGGCGCGCGAGGCCTTCGTGCAGAGCATGTGCACAGCGAGCATCACGCTCTGGCGCTACGCGTGCTCGCGGCCGCGCTTCTTCACGGCGGTCAAGGCTCTCATCACGCAGTATCTACCGGCGACCAACGCGCGGTTGTACGAGGTCGAAGGAGACAGTCTGCTGATGGCGGGCGGCCGCGTGGTCGACGTCCACAGTGCAGATGTGGCTGTTGGCGTGGCCGGCCACGCTCTGCTGGCCACTGGTGGTCTCTCGTCCGCTGAATGGGACGCGCTGCGTGCGGGTGCCGGACAGCAGACTCCGGACGAAGTGGAAGAGCACGAGGACGACGTGTCCAGAGCGTCCGCAGAGGACGAACTGTCGTCGTGGTTAGACCGCCATGCGGACTGCGTTGTCCCGAGTTCAGGTGACCACGTGGTCGTGGTTATCCCTCTCGACCGCGTCTATCGCGACTCTGGATTTAATCCGGAGATCGATCTCACCATCCGGAGGAAAGATCTACTCAGCTCCAGCAACCTCCAGCTTCTCGTTCTCGTGCTGTGTGACGCCCAGCGACATCCTGTCGGCGTCGTCGAGGCGCTCGTGAGCACGAGGAAGCCCGTGAAACTGGATTTTCTGGATGCATTCGCGAGTCTCTTGGCCGCGGCGCTCGAGGCGCGTCGCTCGATTTGTCGCCCGACGACTGGTGGAGGTATCAGCGTGCAGATCGTTCGAGACGAAGATGTAGACGCTGCTGCGGAGGGCGAGAGGCCATGGATCTCCGTGGTGGAGATCGCTCCCGGCGTCAAGATGCTCGTGGATGGAGGAGGAAGTCCGCAGAGCCAGGAAAACGACTTGCCACTGATCCAGGCTTTCCACCAGCCGCTGGCCGAGTTGTACGCTCAAGCGACCGCGTGGCAGCAGTGCGCAGAAGTGATCGAGAGGATTTGTCGGTCCGAGCGACAGTTCTGGAGCGACGTCGTGGCGCTGGCGGCCGCGTCGGCGTCAGCGGCAGCGTCGGCATCGACGACGCTCAGGTCCAGTTTCCGTGCCGCTCTGCTGCGCTTCGTCGAGATGAGCGACGATAGTGTGAGAGTCCGGGTATTATTTGCGGGTGAATCGATTGAGGAGTATGCGAAGGAGTACGCGACCACGACAGACGAGATCGGCCTCAGCGTCGAAGGCCAGTTTGCAGCGATGGAGCAGGCCATTCGCACTGGCCAGAGCTTCGAATCGGCGCAGTTTGTGCGTGCAGTGCCAGTGCTGACGGCTCATCTCACGGCGGCCGTATTGCTAGTGTCGAGTGATCTGGGTGACGAGCACGAAGGCAGTCAGAACCAAATATTGCTGCTCGTCGGAAAGGGCCTCGAGGTGGTCGTGGCCACTGAATCGCTTCTGAATGACCGACGAGAACGTGACGAGCGACTGTGTGAGCTTCAAGTGACGCTAGCACGCACCGAGCAGCACAGACTGGAAGCGGAGCTCGTGACTTCGCTCGGTGGAAAACTAATGCGGTGCCAGTCGCTCGAAGAGATCTCGAGATTTGTGAACATGCCCGTGACGGAGTCGGATACTCTGCTTTCTACGAGTCTCACGTTATTTGTTGCCGACTATGTGGAAGCGTCCGGTGAAGACGGTGGGATTGTGAGTTCGATTTGGACGATGGACGAGAACAACGAGCGAGTGGCTGTCTACGATCGAGCAAGCGTGTCGAGTCCACGCGGGGAGGCTACTCAGCGACCGAAGGGCGGCATGGCTGCGTTTGTGATCGAGTCAGGAGAGTCACTGTGTTACACACCGCAGCATCGTGCGTACGATCCCGAAGTTCGGCTGCTGCTGTCTACCCAGGATCGGAGATTTACTTACCATTTCGCCGTACCGTTGAGATCCAGGGATTGCGTGCGGGCAGTCGTGGAGTTTTCTTTCGAGTCCGAAGCAGAGCAACAGCGTTTTGCCAAGTCAACTTTTGCAGCAGCTCTAGCCGCGACTTTAGGTGGCGTCGTTCGTGTCTTCGATCTCTTGGCAACCAAGGAAAAGACGTATCGCCAAGCACTTGCCGATCGCGAAGAGGAAGACACAGGGACGTGGGTGCGATGGAGCAGGTTCGTCACCGCTTCCCAGCTTTTATGCGATTCGAGCCGTCAAGTCGCCATGTCACAATGGAAAAGCGAGGTGGCAGCGGCCATTCAACATCTCATTCCCACGTCGACCCACGTAAACTTATTTATCAACGACGTCGAAGAAGACAGTTTATTGCTGAGTCGAGTGGCTGAAGAGCTGCGCGTGTCATCCGTTTCACAAACACTGAACGTTCACAACCAGACGTTGCTGCGTGCTGTCAGAGTGCTCCCTTTACGGGACGTCGGTATCCTCGTCGTTGCAAGGTCAAGTACCCACAATATGGATGGCGACGCAGTTTTTACCGCCGACGTGGACAAGTTTTGTGAGCTCATGGCCGAGGTCCTGGCGATTACAATTGTTGTCAACAGAGCTCGCAACCATGTACAAGATCTGAACGAGTTGATTGTAAACCTCAAGAGCAATGTGTCTGATGAGCAGCTCAAACGCGTGATGGCGGAGAGACAAACTCGTCAACAAGCTCTTCTGCTGCGAGTCACTGGCATCATGGATAGCGAGTCGTCGTGGCGTTTGCCCATAGAGCTGGCGTCGAAAGTCGTGCATGAAGTCAGCCGCCAAGAAAAATCTCCTCAAGCGATCCAAGCCTGCGTACTTGTGTACAACAAAGAAGAGGAAAACTGGTCAGTAGTGAAACGAAATGACTGCACGTTATCGGCCGCTCTCGATGCGAATGCGGTGGCATGGGCACTCGGGCAACCGCGCACGCCAGTCGTACACAAGGCTCCCTTCGTCGGAGCAGTCTCTGCATTTGTGACCAACCTCTGGCAAGGTGAAGATGACCTGTCGACATCCCAAGTGCTGATCATGCCTGTGGTGGTGTCCCCAGAGCACGATGACCGATCGTTTCTTCTCATGCTCGCAACTGGTGGGGGAGATGAGTACGATATTTTCGAAGACCAGTCGTTCGTCGTGGAGCTGCAGCAGAGCGTCAATCAAGTTTTCGCTTGGAATGGACGTCTTCGAATCAAACAAGAACTCGAAGCTCGGCATGAAGATACCGCCAGGGAGCTCGAGACGAGCAAGAAGGATCTGTTGGAAGTGAACTCCTCTCAGTTGCGGGTCGCATCGACACGGCGTGCAGTCTTCAACAAGCTGTCGGCGCTAGGACCTCCTCATCAATTGACTGAAGATGAGCTCGTTCGAGTTCGTTCTGAAATCATTTCCGATCTCCAGGTCCACACACTGCAGCAAACCACCACAGTGCTCGCGAAGTATGGCCACCAACAAGATGTCGAGGTTTCCGTGGTGTGTTCTGAGGAAGATGATGAAGCATCCAGCCCGGACGAGGTGTCGAGAGTTCTCAGTCAGTGGATGAGCCAGCAGGATATCGCTCGTGTTGTAAGTAAAGGCCGCCGACAGGAGCCGGATTGCGCACGGCGTGCCGCAAGCGAGTTAATTGGAGGCGTTGGCGAAGGTATCCTGGTCGCACTCTCCCACGGAGAATCCCACAGCGCATTTGTTTTCGTTCATTTCCAAGACCCAGTCAAGACTAGTGACGCCCAACACGTTGAGGCGGCCATTCAGGTGATGTTGGAGCAAGTGCTGGAGATGTGCTTGTCAGCTCAGAGCATTCTCTCGCTCAATCGCAATCTATTCAATGCAAACGCCACAGCTGAAGAACTAGAGGCGCTGGTGCAGGAGAAGGATCTCGAGTTGGGTCACGTAACGGCATCCGCAAGCCAGACAGTGGAGACCAACCAGACTCTTACAGGCTTGCTACAACAACTCCAAGAATGCGACACGTCCGAGTTTCAGTCGAATTTGCTGAGGACGATGGAGAGTCTAACGCGATATCGCTTGTGGGTTCGGAATCCTGTGGAAAAGTCGACGTGGGTGACTTCCAGCAGCAACACGACGCAGATCAGAGCAAACGACTGGTCTCCGAACGACAAGCACGTAAAAGTTGAAGTTGGAAATGAGTGTGTGGCGATAGTAGAAGCGATAGAGCTTTCTGAGCCGCATCCCGACGAGCTCAAGCTGGTTGCCTCTGTGGTCCACAATGCTTTGACGAGGCAAATTCTCAGTGAGAAACTGCAAGAAGAACGGGCTGCTTCATTGAGGAAGGCTGCCGCCGAGGAGGCCCAGCAAGAAACTGCGGTCCGTCAACGTACTGAGTTGATGCACCACTGGCGTTCGATCGGTCGGCTGCTTCGTTCGAGCGCTTGCGAGGAGGAAGCGCTAGCGCAAGTGCTGGGAGAAGTCGAGGCAATGACCGTGAAGACGCTGGCCGAGGTGGTGGCGGTGCGGGTGGGTATCCTTCACATCGATCCCGAGCAGCATCGCGTCGTGAGTGTCGATGAATCGTCAACAAACAAGGAAGGAAACGAATCTGAGACGTACCATCGCCTCGCGACTGTTCTGGAACTATGGACTTCATCGGACGCAGCCCGCACGAAGCAGATCTCGCACGACAGAGACGAGTTGCCCTTAATCAGCCGCCTGTTCTCTTCGTGTCGAGAGCTAGAAACGACCCTGGAGACCAACGCCGCGATGGTCGCAGTGCCAATCAACTATCCAGTGTCCAGTCCGATCTCGAGCCACCTCAAAAGTTTTGTTGTGGTCGCTGGCTTGGTCCGAGCCTACCAGCTGGCAGCTCAAGCGTTTGAGGTGGACGCGCGAATGATCGCGACAACAATCGAGCGAGCGAAAGAACTTGGACTGTCACAGCGTCGGGCACGTGACGCCGAGATGGCACTGGTCGCGGCGCAGGCGGATCGCTCGCTCGCTCAGCAGTGGATCGAGTTCGCTCATAGCTGCCAAGATCACTCGTTGCAGCTCGTCAAATCAGCCCTTCGTGCTATTTCGACCCAGTCCGATATCAATCCATGGAAGTCCATCGCGACGGAAGCGGAGACTCTCATCCACTCAGTATGCGGCTGTGAGGGCATTGAACTGTACTCGGTTGCTGTGGACCCTGTGGACGGCGAGCGACAACTGATTCCACTGCTCACGCGAGGCGCGTCGCTGTCGCCAACAGCCCGCTCGCGCGAGTTTACTGGCCGCCTTCGAGCTCTTGCGAACGGGTCAGTACCGGCTGAAGAAGCTCTGGGTGTCGAGTCGACTTCAACGGGAAGTCGCGTGGTTCGAGCGATTCGTGACGTGGCAGATACGCACACCCTCGGGGCTCTGGTAGTGTACTGGAGTGAACAGGACGACGTGTCGGACGCAACACTGGAGGCTGTTAACACGGCCGTGTGTCCATGGCTCGCCGTGGTCTTTTCGATTCTCCAAATGAGCGACCACCATCGCATCTCACTGGATGCTTCCAGCGCTCAAATCGCTGACCTCGCGCGTGACAAGTCGGCTCTCGAACTCCAGTGTCTCGACCTGAAGAGCGATGTGAACCAAGTCGAGAGCCGCAACGCGTCGCTACAAGGGACCGTCCAGTTTGCGAACGTCCTGTTCGCGTTGATTTCAAAGCGGAATGATGCGCTCGCGAAGATTGAGGATCGCGACGGTGTGTGGAAAGCGCTGGCGACTGATCTCGCTTACTTGAAAGGTGTTTATGGCGTGCAGATGTACGACGTCCAGAAGGACCACGACTACGTCCTTCGTTCAAGCACACTCTCCGTCGCGGAAGATGATCTGATCCGTGCTGCTGTCCAGGATCGGAAAGAGCCCGACGTTGGAGTTTTTCGTCGATGCATCGCCACGCGTTCAGCTCAAGAACTCCGCGTCTCACTCCGCTCCGAGTTCCGGCGCGTCAGGATCGTTTGTCTGGACACTGAGTCGTGTCAGTGTTTGCTTGTTGTATTCCGAAACGATACTCGCAACACCCATCAGCACACAGCCATGCTCGACTGGTACGTCGATACGTGTATCTCCCTCACGAGGCATCGCCTCGCAGAACTGGAGAAGATGGAGATACATACAGTCGCAGCGAGCGCGCTCGAGGCATCCGTTGAAGACCTGGCTTCTCGATTACAGCACGAGACGGAACTCGTCACTGCGTCCAGTCAGCGGATCGAGCAACTCGAGGCGTTGAGGCTGCAGCTCGGTCGAGACCTTGTCGGCCACGAGGTCTGGAGGGGGCTCGACAAGATCGCGCTCGCGTCGATTTCTACGGTTCCCACTACAAAGCTCGTGGCGATGTGGCGATTCCTACAAGCCTTGGCTGAGACGCGGCTTCGTCGCGCTCTCGCGTGTGGAAAATCTGTGACAGTGCAGTTGTACGGCGTCGTGCAGCAGTCATCCGCCAAGAACAGCTTCATTTTCTCGCTTCCGTCGCAGGCAAACTCGGAGCCCCATCGTTCGGCGGCGAAAGGATTCTACTGCGTCGCTCTCGGTTCGCTCGAGCCACGCCGTGAGTGGCGGAAGATGCTGCAGTGTATCACGACGGCGAGCGGAGTGCCCTCGCGAGACCACCTCATCGAGTCAGGTACGTACCTGTTTCCCATTGTTACGTATCGATCCAAGGCCACAGCGAGTTATCCCGACGAGTGTGACGACGATGACCAGAAGGAACAGCTCAAGGAACGCTCTGGTGTTGTCGTGGGTGTTGTCGTACTGAAGGTCAAGGGAGAACACAACCAAGCGGGTGAGACTTGCGGACCGTTATCGACTCGGCTGGTCCAGAGCTTTGTTGACGATGTCACGCCGCGAGTCGAGTGGATCGGTCGAGCTGTGGACAAGAAGCAGCAGAGGCGAAACCCGTCGCAAGTTTCTTCGTTCCAACAGTCGAAAGCCGGAGCGATTGGAGACGTCAACTGGTCGAAGCCGTTTGATAGCGACGCGAGCATCCAAGAATCCGCGGTGAAATCTATCGATTCCATGGGAGTGATGTGTACGATTCATGAGGGTGAGGAGCTGGCTGCTGTTACCCAGGACAAAATATTGCCGGTGGAACGGATGACTGGCTCGGCGTTGGCTCGTACGTCAAGTTTAGCTGCTCAGAACAACCAGGAACAGGAGGATTTCGGCGAGGAGGTCGACAGTGAGGACGAGCGAGCAGCTGAACACGCGTGCGATCGTCTGCGTGCTGCCATCACAGCTGGCGTGATGGAATTCTCGTTACAGATTCAGTCGATTCGAGTCGCGAACGAGGATCCGAAGGCTGCAAGCGACTCACTACGTCTTCTGGTTGCGCGAGAGCTCAAGTCTGTATGGACGGCGCGTGGTGACGACAGGAAGAAGGGACTGGATGGCTGCGAACTGTTCTTCGTCGTGGACGGATCAGTTCGAGACCGACTCGATGGCCCCGCGACGCCAGCGTCAGCACCTCTCTGGGTGTTGGATTTTGCGCAGTCATTTTCGAAGAACCAGCAATCCGCGGTCGGCTTTCGTCTGTGGAAGCTGGACGTGAGTCGCTGGGTGATAACGGAAGCGATATCGCAGCCGAACCAAGAGCCAGCGAGTTTGATAATAGCGCTCAGTGGATCCTCGGTGCTCTCGACCGTGTTTGATATCACCGACGAACGCGTCCACCTCCCATGGTTGCTGAGATCGACCGGCCTGCAGGTGGCGGGTATAATCGACGTCCTGGCCAGAGCTACAGCAATTGCCGAGCAGATTCGTCAGCAAGAATGCATCGTGGCTCAAAGGCAGGAGGACTCTCAAGCGCGATATGACGAACTGGCGTTTCGCTCCCAACGAGAACAAGAATTGAACGCCGTGACTCTGCAGCTACTCAAGTGCGCAGACGAGAAGAAGCTGATCCAGTTGGCGTTGGAGACCATGCGGCAATGGCTTCAGTGCAGCCAAATCGCTTTCCACGAGGCGTCTCCTAACGCGAGTCGTGGCGAGGCATCTCCTGCTGACCTGGGAACCGACTATCACAGTAGACAGCGAGCGGGGGTGGATTTGGAGACGGTGCTGAGGGTGCGGGTTGTTTGTGAGCGAGGAGACGAGAACCGTCAACTTATAGGCACGCTGGTCGCCAAGCTGACGGACGAAGAACGCGACAAGCTGAATCGATCTTCGGTCTGCGGTGACGGCCGCGAGTGGACGATGCGCCTGCTCAATCAACTCGCAGACGCTGTCGGCGCCGCGTGGCTGGTAGTGCGACAACGCCAGTCGTTACAGCAAGCGACAGCAGCTCTGAAAGCGACTTCGGAAGGTATGGAGAGCCAGCAGGAAGAGGCAGAGAGTCTCAAATTGGAGAACACACGGCTCGAACACGCGATCAACGAGCTACGAGAGTTGGTGGATCAGACACGAGGCGTGGAGCAAGAGAACGACGCCCTGCGAGGTCAGCTCGAGCAATCCAGAGAGAAAGCTGAAGCCCTTGAACACGAGCAATCGGCGATGGCAACGCAGCTCAGGCGATACGAAAGCCAGCTAGTCGAAGCCAATGGTCAGTTGGAGCAGAGCATTCGAGCGGAGACCCAGCTCATGCGACTGGAGGAAGCGCACGCAGTCGTCCAAGCCCGAGAAGTTCGGTTGGAGAAGAAACTCCTCAAGTACAAACTCCAGCTCAAGCAGTTGATGGCGGAACGAGCGATGCGAAGAGACAAAGACGAGCGAGACCAGGCCGAACTCGTCGAGCTGCGCCGCGAAGTCGCAGTGCTTAAGGAGAAACAGCACCACGCTAGCAGCACGGACGCGTCGAGCGTGGTGACTGCAGTGATGCAAGCCCAGGCTCACGCACAGGCGCAGGCGCAAGCCCAGGTTAAGTCCCAAGCGATGCAGCTGCAGCACACGCAGACCGAATCCAAGCAGCAGCAGCAGCGTGCCCAGGCAGCGATCCAGCGGCGGTTTTTCCGGCAGCTCCAGCTTCAACAGCGGCTGCAGAAGCGGAAGCAACTCGACTTGGCGCAGGAGCTACGTCAGCTGGCGGCCTTGGAGGTGCAGGAGATGACGCGACGCAAGACCGAGACGAGCAGCCGTGACCTCCACGTGGTCAGTGCGAAGAAGCTGCTGGAGACCGTCGACAAGGGTCGAGAAGCCACCGAGAGTGCAAAAGTCCACAACGTGCCTGTTGGATCCGTGACGCAACCACCAGACCCCACGTGGAGTCGCCCAGCTGCCTTGGACGACGCGAAGCAAGCCGCTGGATCGTCCAAACTTCGACCGCCAGGCTTCGCAGTCGGCTTGCGGCGAGGCTCGTCCACAGCGAACGAGTGCCGTCGATCCGAGAACAACACCGGGCTAGTGCTACCGCCCGATGGCCTTAGCGTTGATCTGAAGGCTCACCTATCCAAAGCTAGCCAGTTCAAGCCAACCCAACTAAAATAGTTTGGGCCAGGACGGCAAGAGGTGTGAACTGCCAGTCTCACTATACACCATGGGGTCCAAGGCTCTCGTGCGAGCTCTCGCGCGGTACGAGGAGCAAGCGCTCGAGGAGTACGGCGCGAAGCTGGTCGGGTACCTATCTTGGAATGAGAACTGCGGAGTCGCGGAGGATGACACGTGGATCTCGTTCCCACTCGAGTGCGGAGACTCGGATCTCGTGGTCACGCCGGCGACGCTGGCGCGGCGCGTGCGGCTGCTCGAGCTCCTGGCGCGCGTTGCCTTCACGCGGCCGTGGTATTGGGCGCTCGTCACCCAAGAGCTCGTGTACCAATTTCAAGAACGCCCAGCAAGACAGCAAGCGCCTCGCTTTCTTGTAAACTGGACGCTCCCTGACGACGTGACAAATCTGTGTGTCGAGGCGCTTCAGGCGTTTTTCGATGGCGCCACGAGCGTCGCCGACGGCAGTTGGACGCAGATCCCTGCACTTCGAGTGGCGTTCTGCAGAGAAGACTCGGTATCGCCCGCGCGCCACTGCGTCGTCGATCTCGCCCTCGGCTTCGCCGCCGACCAAGTCCACACCGTGGCTGTCGCAGTCACGGCACCTCTCTTGCGTAAAGTCGTAGAGATGATCGCGCGGTTCCAAGTCACGCAGCAGCGGCGGCACGAAGCCGCAGAGGCGCGCGGTAGCGGCGTCAGTATCGAGTTTCGCGTGGCCGCGCTGCGGATGGATTTCAAGTGACGGCTGGACGACACCGCGCTGGAAAGCCTAGGCCGGCTCCTTCGCGGCACGCCCAACGTTCCCATCCGCGAGCTCGCATTCGAGCAAGCGCTGGGCGGAAGAAGCATCGCCGTGCAGAAGTGTCATTCGACTCTGACTTCTCCGACAACACGCGCCGTGAACTCTCTGCAGAAGCTCAGCATCCACAACCTCACGAACGCCGTGGGAGCGGTCGAGGCCGCCGTGCTGTACAACGACTCGCTGGAGCAGCTCGATTGGGACTGCACGGCCAGCAGCCCTTCGCCAGCGTGGCTCGCGTTCGGGTTCTTCCACCGCGACGCGAAGACCCGGCTTTCGGCGCTTCGTCTCCGAGCCCGCAGCACCGAGTTTCTCACTGTACAGTGGATCGAGACGTCCAGGCGAGTGCTCCGCCGCGTCGTTTCGCTCGACGACCTCGCTCCGGTCAGCGCCAGTTCCTGCTCCGCTCTCGGATCGCTTGAAGGTAAGAAGCTTCCGACAACCGAGTGTCTCTTCGTGGCGGTCAAGCCCTCGACGAAAGCTCGGTGTCAGCCGCGACCTCGTTCACGTATCGTCACGGTCTTCCATGGAAGCGACGACGCTTTCGAGCCTGCGCAGCTCCAAGTGCTTCGCCGGCTTGGCGAGTGGCTGGCTGTCGCCGTCCCGGGCGCAGGAGTGGGCTGGATCCCGTCCAGTGCCGTCACCAGCGAGCAGCGGACGCCCAGTCGCGTGTGCTCACCGGACCACGACGAGCTCACCAACCGCCGGCTTCGACCTCCAGCGTGACGAGCACGTGCTGGCGCTGCTCGAGACCTCGGCGAGCCGCTGCGCGTGCTCTGCCTGTCGAACGCTGGCCTGCGGTCCTCTGCGTGTCTCGAGCGTCTTTTCCGCGTGTGCCCCAACCTCGTGGAGCTCAACCTGGACGGCAACCACCTCGCGGACGTCTCGCCGCTCGTCAGCGCGTACGCGTCCGGAGCCTGCGCGGTCTCGACACTCGCAATCGCCCAGCGCGGCGTGGACCAATCGCAGCTCGTGGGCCAGGCCGTCGAGATGCTCTCGTGTGGCGTCGTGAGACGGCTGGCGCTGCGTCTTCCTGCGTGTCCGGAAGCGTTGGGATCGCAGCAAAACCCATGCGAAGACAGAGCAAGCGGAAGACGCCGCCCAGTGGGGATTGGGGCAGCAACGCGGATTCATTGTGTTGGTCTAAAAAGTGATTTGAATCCGTCCTGCAACAGCTAAGATCACGATTAGGTTAACAGCAGAGCAAGCCATTTTTGAAGTTGGGAATATTTGTCGCAACCACAATCTCCTCATATGGGATGGCATGTTCAGAAAACACGATGCAGGGTTGCAGTTCAAGAGGCCACTTTGCAAAAGACGATGCGAAATGATTCGTCCTGGATTAACACGAATATTAGTGTGGCACGCAAACATCGTTCGACAGGCTTTGTATCAAATCAGGTCCCTCGAGTAGTGTGGTACGACTACTTTGGCAGAGAAACTAGTCCAAGAGATCCTAGTTCATGGAGCCATCCGGCAAACAATCCTGGCCGCCGTCCACAGCCTGGACCGCAGTCGCTCCTCCCCATTCCGGAATCCGCCTCACCGTCCAGAAGCCGTTCCGCCATCGTCATGCTGCAGCGCATCCTCACTGTGGCCGCGCTCCTCGCGTCCGTCGCGACGCTCAGCGACGCCGTCAAGGTCCAGGTCCGCATCCACCACAAGAACCACGGCCACGGCCACAGCCACAGCCGCGTGCGCGCAGCCGACGCGGCGTCCAGCACCGCTGGCTCGGCCAGCGCCTCGGCCACGGTCGGCGACTCCGGATCCTACAAGTTCTCGACGGTCACGTCGATCCAGGCCCGCGTCCAGGGCGGCGCGCCCACGTGGGACGCCACGACCAAGACCTGGGTCGCGAGCTTCGGCAAGACGTACGACGAACAGTACCGCGCCGTCATGGACACGGTCAACACGGCGAGCGTGGAAGGCGCGCTCATGTACGTGCAGGCCGAAGGCATCAACCAGAATGAGCAGTCGGTCAAGTGCCAGCGCAAGAACAAGATGCAGTATATTTGGTTCTACGAGATCTCGCTCGTGCAGCCCAACGCGTCGTTGGCGTTCTACGGCAACAAGGCCTCGACGCCCGAGTACTGTCCGTACATTGCCATGGACGGCGGCCAGTGCACGCCCGCGGGCGAGAGCTTCCCGGACTCTTGCAAGCAGTTTGATGGTATTGAAGGCCAGCCCAAGCTCGGCCACTGCGTTGGCGCTGGCGAGCAGACGTCCGACAAGCGCGCGCCGTACCCGGGCAACTACTGGTTCTCCTTCCCCAACAGCTGCGTGACCAAGCTCTGGGCCGACAAGACGGACGACTGCCGCAAGGAGTTCGGCGGCGGGCTCTGCGCGGCGGGCGTCGAGCCCGATGGCATCACCTGTTCGTTCTCGTACAAGATCCTCGGGTACCTCAACCTCGACGACCTCGTCGGCATCACGGACGGCACGTACGCGTCGGGCGGCACCAAGTACGCCAACTACACCGAGTTCTGTAACGCCGGCAACATCGAGTTCTCGGCCACGAACACGGGCAACGGCTTCGACGTCAAGGAGTCGATCGACTTTTGGAAGAACCCGGGCGACGAGGACGCCAACTCGGAGCGCACGCAGACCATGATCGAAAAGTACAACGAGCTCGCGCCCAAGGCGACCGTGGGCCAGATGACGGCGCTGCCCGAGGTCGCCGACCTCACCAAGGCCAACCCGGCTTGCTACCTCAACAGCGTCGAGTGCGCGACCGCCAAGAACGGATGCAAGCGCACGCTTTACTCGCAGATCTGCGAGGTCTGCGACAGCGCCGACGCCGACTGCAAGGTCGCGCCGGCGAGCTACTCGTTCCCCACGCTCGAGTACCCCAAGGCCACGTCGTCCAGCGGCAGCGGCAACAGCAGCGCCGGCGGCAAGACGAGCGCCACGCCGCTCTCAACGTCGGCGACCTCCAGCGCCATCGTCTCGCTGGCTGCCGTCGCTGCCACGCTCGCTGCCGTGGCGGCCTTGTAGGTGTGTGGATTCCCTCGTCGACGCTTTGGATTCCGGAACACTTTTTTCCCCGTAACACCGTTCGTATAACATTTTTTCATTTCTCCATCTCCTATCTCTACACAGTACGTAGTCTTTTCCGTTGGGGTGAGACAGCAACACCTGGGACACCCGAGCCCACAACTCACTTGTTTGCTGGTGAGGAAAGAAACTCGTTTTCTTGAAGTCGATGGGGTGTATTGGGTGGGCGGTTTGTGGACGGCAAGGCCAAGATCCGCAACTGGGTGGGGGTTGTGTGGCCCGAACCGTGTTTGCTTTCTTTAGTCTGCTAGCTCATCTTCCTCGGGGTCTAGAACTCACGGATGGTTGCTACGGTACACTGGACGAAGTGCTGGAGGCCGACGCGCTGGCGCAGCTGCCTGGCCGTCGACACTCAACGGCGCGTGTCTCCCGAGCTTACGGTAAAACGAAGAACACTTGGTGGCTTGCTCGGGCTTGTGGGACTGTTTGTGGGAATGGGTCCAGTGTCGGGATGGGGCTTGAAGGAAGGCGAGCTTCGCTCAACGCATCACGTCGTGAAGGCCATGTTGAGGAACTCGTCGAGCGACATGTCCTCGATGCCTTCCGTGCTGGCGTAGTCGACCGAGCTCGTCGGGCTCGCCGGGCAGTCCATGTCCAGCAGCTGGAATAGATCGTCACCGACGGACATGTTCTCGTCAGCGTTGCCGCTGCCAATCGCTCGCCACTCCTCCGCGTCGTCCGTGGTAACGCCCAGCAGCGACGAGATGTCGTCGCCCAACACCTCGGCAAGCGCCGCCGACACGGGGTCGCGTGGAACTCCTGTGCGCACGACGACTGGCAGGAACGGGCGCTTGGGTGTGGCCACTTGGTCGATGGATTCGCTTCCGGAGTCGAGCTCCGACTCGGTCAGCGACTCCTTGCGCCGACGGCCGGGAATGCGACCGGGCGTGCGCAAGCCGCGTAGTCTGCGCGCGAGCTTCTGCTTGTACTTCTGCGCGTGGGTCATGGTCTGGCGCGCGTTGCGTGTGCCCACGAAGTCGGCAACGAGGCGCCACGGGCCCTTGGGGTACATGGCCATAGCCATCATGAATCGCTCGTGTTCCGAGTCAGTCCAGAGGCCGACGCCCTCGGCGCTGAATCGCCCCGGTCGCTTGGTACCCGAGATCGAGTCGATGCTGTCGCTGCGTGCGCGCTGGAGTTCCATGGTTTTGGTCTCGTTAACTGGATCGAGTCCGGAGTGGAGGATGGTCGCTTGGGCGGTGCGTTGCAAAACTGGAAATGGCCATGGATTCGCTCCGTTCTTTTCTTCCGATCACGTGGCCCCGTCCACACTTCCCACGGCAGCCGCCGTAGAGGTTTCGGACGCGTGGCCCTTTCCGCCGCACCTCCTCAGCACGCACCCCTTTCGTGTGGGTTCAAAGGTGTGTGACTCGGTGATGGATCCGATGTGCGTCATTCAAATCGTCGCATCGTCTGGACTCAGGCTGGAGAAAGGGATCGTTCCAGTGCCGCAGATTGACCGCGTCTTTTCTCTCGTCGCATCTACAAGTGGCAACGTTTATGGAGCACACCCCTTCAACATGTCGAGGGGGTTTCTGCAGGTCACTCTTCGCCCACAGAACGGTAATCCGTGGATTTCACCCCACTGTATCAGATTAGGTTTTATCCCGTCAATGGAAAAATTGACCCAATCAGGGGAGATATGGCTACACCTACCCCTATCTTATCCAAGTGGTCGTGCTTCAACCAAAAAGATAAAATCAACCCATCTGGTTGGATCGTCTGTGCTAGCCCCCGTCCAAATTTCGCCGCGACTGAATGCAAGCCCAGTCTTGTTTTCTCCACACCCGCTCCGCCTCTCACTCGCTCCTCGTGCCGACGTCGATGCTGGCGTGGCGGATTGTCCCAAGCAGACTGTCGCCCGTGAGATTCAATCCATGTATCCACGCCTGAATCTCGGCTTGGATATGTATCGGCGGGGTCGGTTATTCGATCCTGTCTTTGGATACAGATCCTCAACATCGGAGACCGACGGTCACGAGATGAAAGTGAAAACCATTCCACCTCGACCACCTGCAGATGCGGTTTCCCAAGCGTCGCTGCAGACGGGAACAGATCGCCGTCGTGCGATTGCCTTCCAACGCATGATGAGGTGGCACACCGCTTGGATCTCCTCCACACAGAAACTTCCTAGTGACACGTGTGGACTTCTTTCTCTCTTTTACGGTACGGAGTTGGTACCTACCATTTCAGGTTGAAGCCACTCTATGGAAGTCCTGTCCAACGCGTGCGGAATGTTGGTGTAGGAGCGGTTCAGCACGACGGGTGTTCCGCGATCTTGGGGCTGGATGGGAAGGGTTCTGAAAACCCTTCAGTGAATTTGGGGGAGCACTTGGATGACCACACAGGGGTCGGCGCAAATAAACGAGAAATCTCAGCCGCCGCCTGAAGATTCGAGGTCGAACTGGAGAGAGCAGATGAGAACAGAACGGTAAACTCCGGAGATAAAAAACAGAATCGTCCAGTCCGGCGCGGACTTCATGACGCTGAGGTGGACAGTAGAGACTGCTCTGAGACGACGCTATACCTTCCAGTCCCGTACTGCGGGAGGATCCGCTGCATGTGAGCACAGAAACCTCGAGATTCAGTGCGGCTCACGAGACTGTGAGGTTGAAGTCAAGTCGACTAAACGGGAAGAAACGTGCCCGCTCTCACGACAGAAGAGAACGGAGAAAAGCGAAACGCGTGGGTTCGGACGTCCACATGGCTGAATCCCGACTCCCTCAAGAGATGTGAGCCACAAACTCTGGACGGGAGGAGACGCTGCCGTCTCAACATGAGAACCCTGGCGACTGCACGGTCGTGTTGAAGTGGTGAGCCAATGGCGTTGTGGACACCCATCGAATCTTCAAAAGTGGCACTCGATTGGTCCAAATCCAAACCATCTGGGTTTAAGATTCGAAAAACCGGTATGAGAACCGGTTATTTCTCAATTGTACAGAAGAAGACATATCAAAACGCTGCTCCAAAGTCTTTGATCGTCGTCGGAAAGAATGCACCAGCCCTCGACGTCGACGCATCAGAACCTCGCTCGGATGGCTATGTTTGGGTTCCTGGCTGCATCTGCCGCCCCCGGGTCGCCTCGTCCGCGCTCTGGCTAGCCGCGTCGATATGGCTCGCGCATCTTATCGGGACTGACTGCTGCGGCTTTCTGTGTGGCCGGCCCTAAAGACCACAAGTCTAACCGTGTGTGGCCGTCCGGCCATGCAACGCAACCTCGCGCCGTCGGTCACGCCGCGGCCCGTCAAGCAGCACCCGTCCCCAGCCAGCCGCAGCGGCCGCACGTATGTGGCCAGCCCGCAGTCGCCGGCCAAGTCCAACGGCTTCAGCTTTGAGGTCGCGTTGCGGTCGCCCGAGGCCACAACGGCGGCCGAGTCCCCGGGGGCGACGACCCTGCGCCTCCGGAAGAAGCCCATCATCATTTCGGGCGACATCCGCAATTTAGACTCGAACTTTGCTCTGGCCATGAGCCGCGCGCCCGTGGGGATCCTCGAAGTCCAGCGCGTGTTCCGCAACCACGGCATCGCCGTGTCCAACGACGAGGCGCAGACATTGATCCACGAGTACGAAGAGAACAACGACCGCGCGGTCGCGTACGAGCCGTTCGTGGACGAGATGGTGCACCTCTTGCGGCAACATAAGCACGGCGCCGCGTCCGCGCGGCTGCAACAGAAGAAAGCGCGACTCGCAGAACACATGCGCCTGCTCGCCACGATGCAGTCGCTGCAGCTCGACGGGCTCTCGGACGTGCTCAAGGACAAGCTGCGCGTCGCGTGGCCCCACGTGCGCGGCGCGTTCTGCCGTGCGGACGAGAACAAGAACGGCCACCTGTCGAGAACCGATTTCGTGGCCATCTGCGCGGCGCTGGACGTGCCCGTCGCGTCCACAGTGGTGGACACCTTTGTGGCCGCGGACGGCCACGTGGACTACCACGCCTTTCTCGCCGAGTTCGGCAGCGCCTTCCAGCACGGCGACACCAACTCGGTGGGCTTCTCGCTCATCTACAGCCGCCCGCTCGACGCGCTGCTGGTGCCCAGCGCCTCGCCCAGCAAGAACCACTCGCTGCAGTCTCCTGGCGTGACCCACGCGCTCAACAGCAAGAGTGTGCCCGTGCAAGCGGGCTCGTCCACTGTGGCGTCCCCCGTGCGGACGGACCCCGTAGCTCTTGAGAAGCTCCGCATCATCCTGAACGACAAGATCGCCGCTCGCCATTCCGACGTGAAGAAGGCGTTCATGGCGCTCGATCGAGACGGCAACGGCATCATCTCGGCGGCTGAAATTGACCACGTGCTGCGCGATTTTAATTTGGTGGTCTCCAGGGACGAGCTCGACGCGTTGCTGGCCGTGTTTGACACGAACCAGGACGGCGCGATCGACTACCACGAGTTCTTCGCCAAGTTCGGCGACGTCATGAAGCCCAGCGCCGCGCTGCTCAAGAAGAAGCACCTGCTCGAGAACAGTTCGCTCGTCTTTGGCGGCGAGCGAGACATCAAAGGCGCCAACAAGAACCGCCTCGCGCTCTCGTCGCCAGGGAACGAGCTCAAGGAGGCCTTCTCGAGGCTTCCAGACGAGATCTGGCGCGCCATCTACGTCGAGCTCGACCACAGCGACGTCAAGAAGACGGGCGTCGTGCCTTCGGCCGAGATGCTGCGCGTGCTCACCAAGTATCTCGGCGAGCTGCCCAAGCAACACTATGCGTCGCTGTTCCGCGCGTGTGGATCCCACGTGAACCAGCTCATGAACTACCGACAGCTCGTCAAGAGCTACCGCCAGAGCGTGATGGACCCTGTGGACTATTTCCACCAGGACACGCACGCACTCACGGACAAGACATACCGCAAGTCGCCGACCGAGTCGCTGGTCATGGTCTGGAGCATCCGTGTCCAGCGAGCACAAATGCAGCGGCTGGAGTGGATAGCGCTGAAGGAAGATCTGTGGCGAGCGGACGCGAGGCGAGTGGGCCGCATCGTCGCTGCGCAGTTCATGGCGATCGTCAAGAGCCGCATGAAGCTCACCGACGACCAAGCGGCGTTCCTGAGCTTCTTTTACGAGGACAAGAACCTCACGGCCGACCAGATCACGATTCGGTATGGCTCATTTCTCACTGACTACGAAGACTCTGGGCTCGAGGACGCCGGTCCTGAAGCGTTGGCAGCAGTTTCGCCAAATGGCCACCAGAAGAAAGAGAAGGCTGAAGCCAAAGGTCGAGTGAAACCTCCAGGCTACGGCATCCACAACAGCCACCACCACGCCGGTCCAAACCCTGGGCCAGCCGCCGATTCTGTGGAGCGAGACGAAGACGAGAAGAAGCTGCGTCAGTTCTTTGCAGTCAACATTCGATCGCTCGAGACGCAACTTCAAGCTTCAGATCTGGAGAAGCGTGGCTTTGTCTCGCTAGATACGTTTACGACGCTGTGCAGAGAACTCAATGGCGGCAAGTTCAAGGACACCTCCAAGGCGTTTGTCGGCCTCGTGGCCAAGTACGTCGCTCAGAGTCACTTCTATTATCGAGGGTTTCTTCTCGATTATGATACTCGCGTGGGGCTCCAGGCCCAGGCTCTCGTCATCCAGGACGACGACGACGAAGACGCAGATAACGGAGAGGACGGCGACGTGTTTGACGAGGGAGGAGTATTACCGCAGCAAATGGACGTCCATCAGGCCAAGGAAGCGCTGCGTCACCACCTCACGGCGTCTCTCTCACGTCAAAAGGTGGTATACAAGCTGATGCAGCGAATGGATCCAGGCAAAAGCGGTCTACTCGGGTACGCCGAACTACGGCGAGCCTTTGAGCAGCTCGATATTGCGGTTGAGGATGACGTTGCACGTGAGCTGTGCGGTCAATACGAAGAAGAAGAAGAAGCTAGCGGCGCTCGCAGCGGTCGTGTCAAGTATCTGATGCTGCTTCACGCCCACGGCGGGCGAGACCCCGACAAACTGGACGGCATGAGCGATATCTCCAGCAACTGTTCGTATTATAGCGCGATCTCGATCAGCCCGAGAGCCGTGATGAAGAACGCAGGTGGCCGCCCTCCAGCCAGTCGTGATCAGCACGTTGTCGCCGCTCGTGCGGTGACCAACGCCATCGACCGGCCTCGGTCTTTGACCAGCTCTGGCCTGAGCAGTGCGGCTGCAGCCGCTGCAGTCGAGCGTAAGATCCAGTCGCAGCTTGAATCCCAGGGCAAGCGAGGCAAGTGGAAGCAGCTCTCACGGGCGTTCCAGCAGATCGACAGCGACCACCGCGGCGCTGTGTCGGCGACGTCGTTCCGCAAAGTAATGGGGGACGCTGGCGTGCACTTGGACGCGGAAGACGCCGTGCGGCTCCAGCTCAAGTACGACGTGGAGCAGAACGGCAAGCTGCACTACCACGAGTTCCTTCGCCACCTCACGAACGCCATGAGCGACACGTCGCAGGCTGCTGTCGCTGACGACACAAACACTGCGACGATGCTGCCCACGATTTCCTCGCCGTCCCCGCGAAGACCCAAGCTCGTCGCCGGTGGACCGAGCGCGACAGCCACAGCCATGCCCGAGACGCTGCGGCAGGGCGTCAAGGCCAAGTGGAAGGCGATCTACGCGTCGCTCAAGACGCTGGACAAGACCAACGTCGGTCGGGTGAGCGCCGCCCACTTCCGCCAGCTGCTCGCGTGGTACGCGCTCGCCGTGAGCGACGACGAGTTCCTCCAGCTGCTGCGGCTCTTCGACCACGACGACGACGGCGGTGTCGACTACAACAAGTTTATGAAAGCATGCTTTGCCTGACTAAATCCAAGGTATAGTACAAAAAAGAATAGTGCCCCCTCCCTATCGTTTCGGTGGCGGGTGCTGGTCCTGGCGGTGGGGGACAGCGAGCGTTGGAGCCATAGCGTGTGGAGGCGGTGGTCTCTTGTGCGCGTCGCCGGTCTGCTGGATCAGCGCGGCCATGGGCAGCGAGAACGTCACGCCGTTGCTTCGCTTGCGCGGGGGCCGCTCTGCGGACGGCTCTCGCGGCCGAACGCCCGAGCTCGAGTGCTGGTGGGCCGGGCCCGCGCGCATCTCGGCCATGATGGCCGCCATGGCGGCCGCGCCGTTTGCGCTGTGGTTGGGCGGCGCGCTCGGCTGTCGCCTCGCCGTCGCCGCCATCATCCCTCCTAATGCAGCGATCACCGCGCGCTTCTCCTGCTGCTCGTGCTTCTCGCGGAGCTTCTTCTCGCGGAAGAACGTGTGCACGACCGCGAGCTTGGCGGCCTGCTCTGCCGCCGGATCCGTTTTGTGTTCTTGTTCTTTTTCTTGGTCGTGCTCGCCCACAGTGCCGAGCCCGAAGGCGCGCCGCATGTGCTGGAGCGAGCGCTCGTGGCGCACGAGCTGCTGCCGCGAGTCGAGCGTGCGCAGCAGCAGCTCGGCCTGCGCGAGCGTCTCGCGCTCGTGCTGCTTGATGGTCTCGCGGTTCTCGACCTCGTCGTCTTCTTGGTCTTGATCTTCGTTCTCGTCCTCCTCGGAACCGTTCTGCGAGTTGCAGTCGCGCTCTTCGACGACGCCGTCGGCGCGTAGCGTTACGTTGCCGCCGACGATCGAGTGTTTGAGCCGCTCGACCGCCCACTCGTCGGCCGCGAGGCCCAGCGTCGGATCGATTTTACCGAGCAGAACGATCTGCTCGCGGGAGAACTCGGTCGGGAAGGAGGACGACGACGAACTGCGGAGAGCGTGGCGACAGGCGAAGAGCAGCGACTGGAGCCAGTCGATCTCGGCTCTGGCGGACGGCGTCCGGACACTGCGATGCCTGAGCGAGCTAGCAGGCGAGCCCGGAACGGTTCCGGAGCAGAGAACCGGCGGCGAGAACCTTTCTTCGAGACACTTGAGCAGCTCGGTGATGTTGAGGATGCCCTGCTGCACGTCTGGAGAACAAAGTCAGTGTTGTGTTCTGAACGAGAACAAAAATGTGGGGACCAACACGTACAGGAAAAGGTCTTGAGCTGATGCACGAACGCCTCCTCGGCCTGCGTGCGCTGCGCGGCCTTGAGCAGCAGCTGCTGCTCCAGGAAGTCGCGGATCTTCTTGCGCTTCTCGACCTCGGCGATGCCCGAGAGCCGTAGCTGCTGGAGCTGTTCCGAGAGCAGAACGCGTTTCCGTTCCAGCGCGGCGTCCTCGACCGCGAGGTCCTTTTCGATCTGCTGAAGCCGCTGGCTCGTCTCCGCGAAGCCGCGGAACCGTTCCAGCACGATCGCCAAGTCCGACTCGCGCGTCTCCTGGAGGATGCGCTCGTACTGCGTCTCGTAGACCTGGTAAAACGTCTCTCGTCGCATCGCGGCCGCGAGACTCTCGGCCGCCGAGTGGCTGCGGATGGCTTGGAGCCTTCTGGACGAGGCTGCCACGGTCATAGCCGCAACGGACGCGACTGAGGCCGTCTCCGGAACGCCGTCCAGAGAGCCACTCCGCGACGATGCTTCAAAGAACTGCAGTGACTCGTGCATCAACAGCTTGAAGCTGTCGCAGCGGCCCTGCGAGCCGCGCTTCTGCAAAGGCGGTGGTCCGGAGAACGGCGGTCGCGCCAGCGAATGCTCTTCCGGACTTGTGGCGGCGGCTTCCGCTGGCCGCGACTCGACCAGCCGCAGCATCTCCTCTCGCCGGCGGTCGGCCTCCTGCCGCTGCTGGCTCACGCGCGCGCGACTCTGGATCTCCGTCCGGAGCGACGCCAACAGTTGGCTCGCATGCTGTCGGTGCGCGAGCCGCTCGTCTATGAGCTGTGCGCGCTGGAGCTCAAGCTCGGCGCAGAGAGATCGCTCCTGCGCCACTTTGTCCTGCAGCAGCGTGGCCTCGCGAGCCGCCGCAACGCGCTGCGACTCGAGCAGCTCGGCATTGGCGCGCAGGAACTGCAGATGGCGCGCGAGCCGGTCCAGCATGCAGCGCAGCGTCTTTTTGTATGCGTCCAGACGGCGGCTCTCGAGCTGGAGCTGTTCTATCGATGTGGCCGTTGGGGTCGCAGCCCTGTCCAGCGTCTCCACGTCAAACGGGCGTAGGTGGCGCCCAAGCTGCGCGATCTCCTGTTGCTTGGTGGTAATCTGGACGCGCAGCGCGTTGCACTCGCGCTGCGCTCGGCGCGTAATGCGGCGCTGGGACTCGATTTCCTCGCGCATGATGAGCGGTGAGATGGCGTCCGCATGACTGCTGTGGCTGAGCTGGTTGGACGCGGCTTGTGGCCGTGGCCGTCGCAGTGCTGTGGATGCGGACGGTGGACGCGGCTTGGTGTAGATCCGCCGTGTGGCTGCCGACGGGTTGCTGGAATGGCCATCGGCAGGTATCCGGAGGGTGCGCTGTCTGGAAACGGCGGGGCTGGCGGACTGAGGTCGTGGCTGCGGCCGTGTGGACGCGGACGAAGCTGGATGTCCGGAGTTGGGTGTGGACGCTAAGGCAGCAGCCGCGTTGTGCGGCTCCATGGAGACGGCGGGCGTCTATCGGCCTTCGCTGGTCATGGCTTGGGACCGCCGGGTCTAACCTTCACTTGGATCCATTTGGGGCGTCGGGTGGACGAAACGGGCAAGCGTCGGAAGAATAAGACCTTCCCCATTTGAACAAATACCCGTACGGGACTTCCAGGCATACTTTATCAGGTGATGGGCTGCAATTCCAAACCACTCATCAGTTGGTAATCCTTACCTGTAGGGGCTTGTAGCCCTTACAAAAAGGAAATGATGCAAAGCACGGGTCTATGTCCAAGTGACTTAAAACTGCCTGTCAGCGGAAGTGGGGTGATTCCCATGGATGCGCTTGCTGAAATACCAACTCCTGAACCAACGAAAATGCCTATACATATTCTAACCCTCAGCCCTTCCCGTGAAATATGTCATCTATTGAGCTTGACACTCAAATGTCCGAATAGTCTCCATGATCCACCAAACCGTCCAGATTCGGACATACTCGGACATAAATGTACGTTGTCTCAGTCGTGCATCTTGTTCAGAGGCGTCGCGAATGAAAGCACCCGGGGCCATTGACGCAATCCAAACAGACTCTATTCTTCCGTTCCAAACCAACTAT
This sequence comes from Pythium scleroteichum, assembly GCA_023335855.1. Taxonomy (NCBI): domain Eukaryota; phylum Oomycota; class Peronosporomycetes; order Pythiales; family Pythiaceae; genus Pythium; species Pythium scleroteichum. Next base: position 8,616 of record JAADVR010000373.1, on the reverse strand, counting down.
TATCTCGCGGTCGCCACCTCGGCTGCCACCACGAGCGCCACGCCGATCGCCAGCATCGCCGGCGTGTGTCTCGCCGCTGGCGAACTGAATCCTTCTTTGTTGCTCGCGGCCTCGGCCTTGATCGATTTGTTGGTCTTGTTGGCCTTGGGCGTCGGCGTTGGAGTCGCCTTGGAGTTATCATTGGAATCGTCGAGCTCTGTAAAGTCGTAGGACGTTGGCGGTTCGTCGCTGTCGTCCTTGTCGCTGCCGCTGCTCTTCGCCTTTCTGTCTTTGCTGCTCTCCGTAGGCGTGGTCGTACCACCGGTAGTAGTACTACTGCTGGTCTTGCTCGAATCTTTCTTGCTGCTGGCTTTGCTCGAGTCCTTCTTGCTCGTGGCGGTGTCGACAGTCGTGTCCAATTTGTCACTTCCGCTTGAGCTGCTCGTGTCGGCCGTGCTAGGAGAGTTGGTTTTGCTCACGGCGGCCTTGCTGGTCGAGTTGGTTTTGCTCACATCGACCTCGCTGGTCGAGTTGGCTTTGTTCACGTCGGCCTTGTTGGTCGAGTTGGATTTGCTCGAGCTCGGCTTGTTGCTGCTGGTCGTCGACGGTGCGTTAGTTGTTGACGTCGCGTTGGTCGTTGACGTGGCGTTGGCTGTGGCGAAGGCCGGGAACGTGAAGCCGGACGGCGCCGTGACACAGCCGGCGGTGTCGCTCGCCTTGCAGACCTCACAGACCTGCGAGTACAAGTGGCGTCGGCAGCCCAGCGACGCCTGTGCGCACGCGGGCGAGTTCTCATAGCACGGCGGGTTCTCGGCCGTGAGCTCGTCCACCGTCGGCAGCGGCTTCATGGTCTCCGTGAGCTTCTGGTTGTACACGCCCACGAGCTTCTTGGCACGCTGCGCGTTGGCCTTGGTGTCGAACGGGTTCATCCAGAACGGCAGCGCCTCCTCCACGGCCTGGCCCGTGGCCTTGAACTCGACGTTGCCGTCGAGACAGAACTCGGTGAAGTTGCTGTACGTCGAGCCGTCCTTCTTGGTGATGGACGTGATGCCCACGACGTCGTCGATCGTGACAAAGCCCAGGACCGACGACGCGAACGAGCACGTGACGCCGTCGGGCTTGGCTCCCACAGGGCACAACCCGCCGGGCTGCTGCTTGCGGCACGCGTTGGTCTTGTCCTTCCAGCCCTTGGTCAGGCAGCTGTTCGGGAACGAGAACCAGACCGTGTCTGGGTACGGCGCTCTCGGGTCGGTCTCACGGGGCTCACCACCGACGCACGGCCCGCCCGTGGGCTTGCCGTTCTGGCCCAGGATCACGTCGCAGGCCTCCGGGAGCTTGTCGCCGGGGCCTTCGGGCGTGCACTTGCCGCCGTCGAGCGCCACGAACGGACAGTACTCGGGCAGCACGTGGGCCGACGCGTTGCTGTAGTAGGCGACCGCGGCGGGCGGCTGCGCGATCGAGATGTCGTAGAAGATGACGTACTTCATCTTGTTCTTGCGCTCGCACTTGACCGACTGCTCGTTCTGGTTGATGCCTTCGGCCTGCACGTACATCAACGCTCCTTCGACGCTCGCCGTGTTGACCGTGTCCAGAGTCGCGCGGTACTTGTCGTCGAACGTGTCGCCAAAGCTGGCCACGTACGCGTCGTGCGTGGCGTCCCATTCCGGCGCGTCGCCCGAGACGCGAGCGTGGATTGTTCGCACGGGCTTCATCTGGTACGCCGCCGTCGCGACCGAGGCGAGCGTCGTCCAGGCCGCCACGGTGAGCTCTCTCCGGCGGGCCATCGTGTGAGCACTTCGTGGCAAATCTGACACTGAGCGTCGGCTGTCCTATCGTCGAACCAAAGCTCCCTCCCCTCTCAGTCAACGGCCGCGAGGCGAGACGTTCCACGCACGAGATGTCCGGAGCGAGGCGCGTAGCCGCTGCTTTTGTCTAGTTCTGGCCAACCAAAACGGCAGAAGCGAGCATGCTGTCCTCGCGGAAGACACGACAGCCGGTGGCGCGCAACGCGGCGATGAGATGAGAAAAGTTATCCACGTCCATCGAACAGCCACTCGCCACGGCCAGGTGGTGCTGTGTCGGAGCCGGTGGAGGCGACGCCGACGCCACTTCACTGGGCTCAACAAATGGACCACACAACGACCGCAACTCAGCGCGGGGCTCGCTGAGATCCAGCGAGAAAGGGCTGCGAGCAAGCCTTGGACAGACGCGGCTCCGTCCGCCCAATATATTATGTATGGCCACGACGGACTTACTCGTATGATGATACGGTGCAAAACGAAGCGAGCAGCCGTGTCGGTGAGCCTTCCCGCAGCATCAATCGCCGCGAGATCACGTGGTGCCGACAATCACGCTGGAGACGTTTGCAAAGGTCTGGCCGACTAATGGAAAAGATTCTACGTAGGGCAGCGAGCGTCAGCCGTGACACCCACGTCTGCCAACCAAGGCCATTGTCTTGCAGCTGCAGGCGCACAGACATACGGGGACTTGAACTCGGGGTCGTCGGCCTCGCCTCCAGAAATCTAGTCTACAGCCGTACACTAATCACGCCAGCTGATTATGTCGCAAAGGTCTCTTCTGGACGTGTCGTTTCACGGACGAAACTTTTTGTGCGCTCAGAGACGCACTCGTTCGTGACGCTGGAGCCAGCGTCTCCAAGAAATACGAAGCCATTTGCATCGTCCATCTAGAAGGAAAAAAACAGTTTATTGAGATTGAATTACGCGCACGCGACGGTAGTTGAAGCGTGCAAAGCACTGGAACACGAGCGACAGGCACGCACGATCGAGCTTGGCAACGGCAGACTTGGTTTTGTTCTTGGCGTGGTGGTGGACGACGCTGCATAAGGCAAGTTTTGACCCGAGCGGAAGCCGCTGCACTTGAACTTGAACGTCCCGCTCGTCCTGGAATTGACTCTCGTAGTCGTCGTAGATGCTTGAGGCGATCCCGAGCGTGATGCTTTGCAGAACGCGATTCGTTGAAAGCATCACTAACGCCGCCTCGGTCGCGGGATGATCCAGCGAGTGCCCTGGGCAATAATACGAGAAGTTCCTCATAGTTTTGGCGATCAGCGTTATCTCGTCTCCCAGTAACTCGAAGAAATCCACCATTGCTGGCATGGGGATCGAGGTGTGAATGAGCGACAGGGTCTGGAGTTGGCACGCAGGGTCATCAAAGCGACGCGTGAGCGGAGTGAGCGACTGAAGGCTGGATCCTTGCAGGTAGAGACGAACCAGATCCGGACAGGTGGTCAGGGCGTCTCCGAGATCCTGGTCTAGGCAGCCTCCAACGCTGTCAGTCCACCGCAGCTCGCCTAGCGATTGACCAAACAGCCGAAGAAATCGCGGCACCGTGCCTTGGTCAAAGTACGCCTCGCTCAACACAAGAGCCTTGAGCGACTGGGGCTTTTCTGGGCTCATCTGCCCAACTTCTGGTCTCACTGACGCGATACTCGTGGGCTTGGTTGAGCCAATCGCGTGGCCGGGGACAACAAACTCGATCTCAGTGGCACTCGAGCGAGCGACAGGCAGCTCCCACTCGCTGGAGAGGTTCAGTTCGGCGAAGGTCTCCGGTTTTCTGCTTTCGAGGGTCTGGATTCTCGCGTCAGCCTGGAGCATCACGACTTGCGGGACATCGACGTCGAAATCACCTTCGTGGGCACCTGAAAGAAGCCGAACTGGATCTTTCGATTCCACGACGCACTGCATCGCGTCCAAGACCTCGTGGGACGCCTGGAACTGATGCAACGTGAGCGATTTAAGGTGCCGGTTGTTCTTCAAGGCATACGCGAGCCACTTGACGTTGGTCAGCTCTTCGTGTCGATCCACCTCGTCGTTCGGTTCGATTTGCAACGAGCGAATGCAGGACGAGAACGCCACAGCCGACAACAGCTCGGGCGATATGTGGATATCGCGGCTGATGACTGTGTGAATCGGTGGGGGAAGCCCATGAGAACGGCCCACTAGCGCTGGGAACAGGTTCGCACGCCAGCCAAAGTCGCTCCAGGCGAACGGGAACGCGATGTGGCCATGCGAATGCCGCAATCGAAGTGTAATCGGAACGCCCAGCGAGAGCAAGCGGACAAACTGGTCGTGGGCGCCACTGACGTGCTCGGCGTACACGTGGAGATTGATCTCGACGAGTCGGAACGGATACCCAGGGCTCGCACCCTTGGCTTGGACGGCGACGACGAGGTCGATCACGTCCTGGAGATACTGCTTCAGTTGTTCTGCATTCTTGGGCCTCTCAGGTCTCAGCTGGATCGCGATGGGGAGTTTAAACCCACGCAGGCGGTTCTTCGGATCGCACTCTTCCAGGATCCGACGTTTGGCGGTCCTGAATTTCGATACTCTGGACGGTCCGGACGGTACGTGTCCACCTCGATCACAATCGACCAGCAGGGAGTGAAGCCTCTTGACGGCTGTGGGCTTGTCGTCTCCGTCGCCGAACCGTTGATGGAGCACAAAGGTCATTTTCGGGATCATCATCTCCGGATCGTAGTTGGACGGATAAAATCCGCGGAACTACGGCTTGCGGATCTTCTTGGCGTACCACCAGGCGTTCTTGTCCAGGAAGAACATCAAACCGACAAGTTCTGTGGCGTCGCGGAGCCGCCGGAGAAAGCGGTTCTCCTCTGGCGAGACTGTCGATATGTACGGCAGGAACACGAAGAACGAGTGGAAGCGGAGATCCACGGATGTGCTGGACGGGTGGTCGCCGTACTGCGTCGACTGGAACCAGCGGTCAAAATATCTGGACAGGAAGCTCCAGCGTCCGGTGGAGATGTCCAAGTCCGGATCCACAGGGTCGTCCAGGTCCACATCCGGAGCTCCGGACTCCGGATCCGGATCGTCGCTCTCGTCCGAAGAAGAGTCAGCGACGTCAACGACGTGAGGGTCTGCAGATCGAGTGTCGAGGGAGCTAGCCCGCGACGCGCCTGCGACAGCGACGTCCCTCGTTGCCAGCGCCGCAGCAGCTCGCTCTCGGCCGTCGCTCATGTTCGCCTGTGGGCCATCAGCCCCGTCTTGGCCACCCGACCGGTAAATCAGTATATCTTGCAAGATGCTAATTCAGATTCGGCATAAATACTAGATTATGATATTGTGGTGCAACATACTTGCATCTTTCCACTCTGGCGTTTGCTGTTTGCTGTTAGCCATAGCCATTCCCCCGGAAGAGCTTGACATGCCGCTGCAGCGCCTGCGTGAAGTACTGAAAGATCTGGCCAATACAGCCACTGTCCAGTTTGCCGAGTGCCGATGCCGTCGCGTGGCTGTGATGGACGGCACTGAGAAACGCGAACTTGCTGGCGAGAGGAAGGCGATCGGTTACGACGTGTACTTCGTTCACGGAGTCGAACTTCTCCACGTACGTCTTGTGAGCCGCATTCTAGATACCCAGCGTGACTGAGTACAAGCAGCGATTCTTGCTGAGCATGTCGATGGCAGCCTCCACGGCCTCCGCAGCCAACTGCTGCCTACCATTGAAGTACAAGAAACGTCGGAGAGACTTGGAGATAGCAGTCGAGGAATCGCCCACAGCCTTAAAGAATTTCACCAATTCGTCCATTGGGACAGCCACGCCAGCAAGCGATACCTTACGCAGCCTAAGTGTTGCCCCGGCAGACGTCGATTGATACAACGGCGCGAGTGATTTGAACGTTGCGCAACAAATCATACAAACTTCGAGACTGGGGCATGCGTCGGCAATTCCTTCTAGATCTTCATCAAACACGAGCTCGTGGTACGCCGCGCCAACCCACTTGAATGTCCGCAGTTGCCTGCCAACGATACGAACAAACCGGGATACAATGCCAGGCTCAATATCGTCTTGATCACACAGAGTCAGCGATTGCAACCCTTCGGACGGTGGCTTCATTTCTCGATCGTCAGAGGAGACCACGTTATCAACTGAGGTCATGTAGACGCCATGGCCGGGGATCACGGTCTGAACTTGAGAACCATCCTCCACAACGACGGGAAATCCCCAGTCATCTGGAATGCGCAGCTGCGTAAGCGTGCATTGAGTGTTCTGAATCTCGTCATGGAAGCTACCGAAGTGGAGTAATTGGTTGACTCTCTTCAACAAAGCATCATCCTTGAGATAAACATACTGAATCGTTCTTGATACAACCGAGTCTTGCTTGTAGGGGAGTTGGAGCATCGATGGGTGCGAATTTGGCCACACCGTTTCCATCGCGTCGAGCTGTTCAGAAGTGAAGCGAATCCGAGTGCAATGCAAAGCCCGCATAGATGACGAGTGGGCCAAGCCGTAGGCCATCCATCGAGCAATGTGCGCGTACAAACCGGGATTGCTGTAGTCAGACGCCTCAAAGGAGACTTTTGTGACGGTTGGGCGTGTGCAATCGCTGACCACAGTTCAAACGAACTGGATACCTCAGACGAGTTGAGCTCAAGGCGATTCCCGTCTCGTTGTGCCAGTTGGCCGATACTTTTGGCTGGATCTCGAGTAAAATCGGGATAAACGTTCTCGCATTTCTTGAGATGATCCAGGTCGATCGTGTTTGGGATGAAACCACCGTGAAAGCCGTGGCGCAAAGAAACCTTGACACACACTGGTAGCGACATCAACTCGCGAAGTTCGTCGTGAAAGTCTCCAAATCCACGCACATAGATGCTGAGGTCAACATACTCAAGCACGAATGGGTAGTGTGGATCCCGCTCGCATCTCTCCTTGAGACCCTTGAGTAGTACAATTGCGTCCTTCAGATACTGTCCTAGGTTTGTGTCGAAGCTTCCTTCCTTGTCTGGCTTCAGGCAAATAACGATCGGGATCTTGTAGCCTCGTAGCTCTTTGTTGGGGTCTTCGTTTTCAAGAATGCGTTGCCTGGCTGCTTGGTAGACTGCGTGGTCGGGGTGGTCCGGACCGTTCCACCTCCGGGTCTAACAACATGTAGCGTAGGTTACATAAAGTGTGAGGTTGATCGTCATCCCTCATGTACATGGAATCGAGTCGGAATATGATCTTGGGCGCGAGGTTGAGGATGTCGTAGTTGTTCACGTCGAAACTGTGAAACCACGGTTTAAAAACGCGCTGGACGTACATCCACGAATTCAAATCCAGACGCAACATATACACGACGAGCTCGGTCGCGTACCGCAACATACGAAGACACTTGCCCCAATTCGGTAAACCAGGGGAATCAAATGGAACAAACGTGAGGAACGAGTCGAACTGCGGATCCACAATGAGGCCCTCAGGCTTGTTCTCGTACTGCGTCCTCTGGAACCAATCCTGATAGTAATCAGCGAGGAACGCCCAGCGCCCGGCACTGATGTCGAACGCCGGATCACTGGCATCCGGCACCCTCGACCGACCGGGTAGTATGTCGTCGTCGTCGTCGTCGTCTTCATCGCCATCATCACCACCATCACCATCATCATCATCATCATCATCATCATCATCATCATCGTCGTCGTCGTCCTCTGTGCCATCGTCACCCTCCTCGCCGTTAGCTTCGTCATCACTGTCACCTTCTTGATGACTCTCTTCTTCGTCACGGCCATCACGGTCACTGGCGCATCACTGGATCGATCGGACGGCTCGTGGGCGCTCTCCGGATGCTTCCGACAGCGGCCTGGAGCGGCCGCGGTCGCCATCGGATCGATCGTTCCACTTCAACAAGCTTCTTGGAATGCAGCCGCATGGAAGTTTCCACAAAACCCAAATATAAAAAAACACGCTAAGGTTGGTCCAATATTACGATAACACACATGCAGATTGACCCGTATCACCCAAAAAGATGCGAAATTGACTCCTAAAAATACCAAATGCCACCATGTATTCTCGCCCTTGGGGCGTCCGTCCTGACACATCACCACCAAAACACCAAATTCCTCTGTTCGTTCAATGCCGACACTGCGGTTCGCGCTCTGGTGGCTCGCGCTCGTCCTGCTCCACGGCGTTTGCGTCGTCTACTACGTCGGCGTGACGACATTCTACAACTCCGTTCTGCCCTACTCGAACCTCGCATACCAGCTCCAGACCTACTCGATCGGCATCCATTTCAGCCAGTATGGCAAAGTCGCAACAGCCCACGCAGTCATCTGCGCCTGACACGTCTTCTACTTGCTGCTCATGGTCGTCGGCAGTGCTCAACATCGACGACTCGCGTTCTACCCAGATCCACGACGCTTTTTCGCATGGGTGCGTGTGATATTATGCTGCCGACGAGGCTCGCGCGTCGCTAGCGAGGAGATGATTCCGCCGCAGCACTTCTCGTGAAAATGTCAAGAGTGGCGGCCCAGTCAGTCAGTCGCGCCAGCACCGCTCTCTTCAGTCGAAGTGGACTCTTGGGTCCAGATTTTGGGTACTTCGACCACATGCTGTTGGTACGTGAGCTGCTCGAGACGAGTCTCCAGACCTACCAGGCCTACCGCATGACTCAGCTTCTGCCGAGACTCTGGCTCAACCGCATCTACGTCTCGCTGCTTGTGGCCAACTGCTGGTCCATTCCGATCCTGCATCGAGTCTACCACAATCGCCACAGGATGCGGCGACTCATGAGTCTGCTCTGTGACGCATTGCTGGACGTGCTATCGTCAATGGGCGTCTCCTTCTTGATCTTCCTCACGTACGCGCCGCAGTACACGGACCCGGCTTTTGGGTTTCCGTTCG
>JAADVR010000372.1:0-32758 GCA_023335855.1 Pythium scleroteichum | reverse complement strand
TGGACGATGGGGGCTTACTCGACGACGGAGGCTTGTTGGACGATGGGGGCTTACTCGACGATGGGGGCTTACTCGATGATGGCGGCTTGCTCGATCCAGGCGCCGCCGACGGCTTCACAGAGCTCGAGGCCGGAGCTGGCGGCTTGCTAGAAGGGGACGGGGCGACGGCGGCGCCACCAGCAACACCTGCAGCGGCACCACCAGCAGCACCACCAGCAGCGCCAGGCGTGATCGGCGCAGGAGTCGGTGCCGCAGGCTTAGGCGTCGCGGCCGGCGCAGCCGGAGGCTTCGGAGCTGGTGCTGCAGGAGCCTTTGGTGCTGGAGCGGGGGCAGGCGCCTTTGGCGTGAGCAGACCCGTGGACGGGGCCTTCGGGGTGAGCAATGAGGACGGCGGCGTGAGCGGACGAGGCGCCACCGCGGGAGCTGGACGAGGCGCGACAGCCGGGCGCGCTGCCGGCTTGGTCACTCGGAGGTTACGCGGCGTAGCTGAGGTCTCAGCCGAGGTGAGCGCCGGCGCGGCGGTGAGCAGCACGCAGCTGATGACGAGAAGGCGAACGCACTTGGAGACGGAGACCATTGTGCTGAGCTTTTGGCTGCGGTTCCCTCTCCGAGTGAGCTTGAGTGGGGCTTGGTAAATAGCGGAATGGCCTCGGGAGTTGACGCCGATGAGGCCGTTCAGTGTGAGTCAAAGTTGCCGTCCTTTGACTCACAATCGCGTCGCGATCGTGGTGGGTAACGACGTCCCGTAGGGATCGGTTCCGGAAGACCATCTGGAATCAGAGAGTTTCTCAAAAGAAGGTAGATCTGTTGTAACAAGGGCAAGTTACAATGTATGAGTAACATACCTAGTTTTGGGAACTGGAGGCATGGCTACACGACCGGGAGCCGCTGAACTTGGATGGTTTCACCACCATGTGTCGCGTAACTCCTTGTCGGATTGAGGGTGTACTAAACGCATGACTATTGGATGGCACCCTCTCTCAACATCCCACACAGATGGCAGTCCCATCGTGGCCCCGGCTGTCTGCCCAATGCATGGTGGTGGATTCCGGAACCCAGCTACGTCTGGCTGAGCGAGACGCGGTTCCTACCAGATGACCAAGATGCGGCTATCCATCCGGCTCCGGATCGAACTCGATTATCCATGAGGAGACTACGAAGTGGTGGAAAATGGACGCGCGGCGCCGCCACAAGCCGAGACGTTCGCCCACGACGGCCGATTTCCCAGAACCCACCGTTGCTCGAGGCGACTCGGATCGAAACTCATCCCATGTGGTTTGGATAGTGATCGGCCCAAAGCGTCGCCTCCACGAGTCGCGCCGCTCGTCGGTGGGTTCATCGTGGCTGCAGTTGTTGAGCTCTTGACGCTGTCTCCATCACAACTGAGCGAGACGATTGGGAATAGTGATCACACCGAGTGTTATCGTAAGTCGTCGTTATCCAATAGTCGTACAGTTATCCCATGTCGCGTCTGCGCTCCAGAGTCCAGACTCGGGTAGAGACTCCTCTGCGCCATGCGCGATCAAGATCGCTGCACTCGTTTGCTTGGCCGAATGGTGAGCTTTCGCCGTCCACAGGAGATCTCGTAAGACAAACGCTCGCGACTCCGAGCTCATTGCTAAGCAAAAGATCCACGAGCAAAGCAAGGCCTCGACAGCCTCCAAGTGTCCCCTGTCGATAGCTTGTCGGGCAATGTGAGGAAAGACAACCTGCAATGTCGTGGGGGCTCTCTCGGCGAAGTGGGTGTCGAAGAGCCACCGCAAGACGCCAACCTGGCCGTTCACGATCGCGACTCGGAAGACCGCGCCCCACTGACCACGCCCACCGAACCACAAATCGCGTCCGGTCGCCACGAGTGTTCGGCAAGCCGTGCTGACGTCCTTGCAAGTCAGCTGGCTAGCGAACAAGATATACTCGAGAACAAACACCGTCTTTGCCACGTCGGGTTGGTCGAGGTATTGCTGGATTGTGGCGAGATTGCCGCATGCAGACGCATCCAGAAACATGCGCTTGTTGATCTGCATGTTCGTTACTCCACCAACCATGTCACATGAAGAATACAAGTATTTTTGGCCCCTCCAGAGCCGTGTTGAACGTCGACCAAAACGCTACGTAGTGGTGGCGGCTGCTACTCTCTCCATGAATGAAAATCTCGCTGCTTCGGCTGCGATCCGCTCGCCAAATGCCGATTTCGTACGGAAGGGCATAGTCATCAGCGCGGACGACGGTTGCGATTCGAGTCGAGGGCTCGATCCGAAGATCTTGAAGCTGGTAGACGCGCTAAAAGGGCCCTGCAAAGCTGCAGGAACCAAAGATCTGAGCGATATCTCGTCTGCCATCCAGCTATGGAAGGAGAGATCACTTCACCACACACTTCAAACCTTGGACCCGACAAGAAATGACACTATCAAGAGTGGCAGTCGTGACCGTCAAATCGAAGCGATCGAGCTACACGACAGAGCCGGCAGAGAAATCAAAGATGCCGTCGCGCGGGTTGTCCAGAATATCATTAACACGATCGTCCAACAAATCGAGGGGTTTTCCGTTGAGTTAGCAGTTGTACTCCGTGAAATGCTTCGACCAGAATTGGAGGAAGAGCTCTTGAAAGAGAGAGGAATCACCGAGCGGCTGGTTCTCGAGCGCCAGAAACTCATGAAGGAGCAAATTACTTTGCAAGACACGAACGCTCAGCTGAAGGAACGCATTGATAACTGGGAGAATGCAGCTGACGGTGGGGGAGACGCGACCTTGTGCCGAAAACTCCGCGAACAACTGAGGCAATTAAAACAACAGCGACAAGATGAGGCGCACAAAATGGCCCAGATGCAGAAAGACCACGAGCAATGGCGCCTTGAGATGACCAAGATGAAAACCGATCTAGAAATGGCATACAAGACGTTGGCCATGACTCGAGCTATGCATGACAAGGAAACCAAGCATCTTTTGGATCTGATCCACGCCAAGCAGTCCCATTTCGATCGCGTACGACAGGCGACGAGCTCTGCCAAGGCCGTTTCAATAGACGCCCAGCCGCCAAAGTCTGTCGTAACAACCCATGATCCTCATTCGGGTCGGACAATCTGCTACATAAACGCTCCGAGTCCGACGACGAGATCCAGTCGTCCCGTGCTTGCTTGTTTAACTCCACAGCATCCGTTGACGGCGTCTCCTTCTAAGACATCGGTCGGTAAATCGCCACAAAAGCGAAGACTTGTATCTTCAGCTCCACCACAATTGTTCAATAATAATTCGTGACGTCATCCACAAGAACCAGTCACCAAATCCTCCCATCTCGTTGGCTCAAACCACAGTGAAATCATAAAAGCGATCCTCCGTGTTGAAAAAAATTGCTTTGCAGTCTCTCTTCAGCAGCAGATGTCGAGGGTCTGGTCAATTGAAGATCTTTGGAGTCTTCGTTCTTTGTGATTGATCCCTGGTGCCTCAGCGGAGTCAAGAATCTTCCACCAGGAGAGGGTGTATTCTTTGATTCGTCCAATGCTTGGTCATGACCACTGTTTCCACTACCTCGGCGTCGCAGCGGGGATGGTGTAGTCGCGATGACCCTCCGTTTCATTACATTTCTAGCGTAATGGATTTGGTGATCTCGGTCGTGTCGGAGTGTGGTCCATTTTTCGTCCCTTAAACTTGAGAAGCCGTTGAGTGAGCTAACGAAAGCTTCTTGAAACTTCTCGGCAGCAACAATTGGGGTACTCAGTCCTTGTGTCAGGTACTGGTTCTCAAGTTCCTCGTGGCAGCGTTGCCGGCCTTGCGATTTTATTGTTTCGGACTGGCGAAGTTTCTTTCCATACTCCTGGGCCGCCTTGGAGAACTGTGCCTTCTTTCTCGAGTTCAAAATTGGTTCTGCCTGATCCATCTTCGCGGTTTCTGTGGACGGAACTAGAGTAGGTGGCAAGATAGCTGGGGTAGTCTGCGGTCGAAGAACCATATCCATGGTTGTTAGGCCTTGAGTTCGTGCGAGCACCTGGGCAGCTCGGCGTAGTACCCGTTGGTCGCGCTCTTTCCCGTAAATGTACTCGGCCAGCTCCACGCGCAGTGTCATAAGTTCATGCTCCGTGCTGTGAAGTCGCTCCGTCGTTAGGACGAGCTCGCCCAGAGTCGCTGTGTGCTGTTTGTGGAGTTTTTCCTTCTTAGCCAACGCAAAGTTTCGTAGAGAGTCAGATATTGCCGCTGCGGATTCCGCTTGTTGCCAAAACTGGGTAATCTCTTGCTGCTTGCGAACCGATTCCTCCATCGACGCAAGCACTTGATCTCGATGAGCTAGTGCGCCGTGCAGTTCACGTTGAGCCTGGTCGTTCAGTGCATCTGATCGGGCTTTTTCTATCGACATTAACCGGAGCTTCTCAGTCAAGTTGTCTAGTTGAATGGGAAGATTGCCTTTCAGCTGCCGCAGCTCTTCACACTGTTGTTGAGCTTCTTCTAGGAGCTGTCTGGCCTTCATATGATTGCTTTTCTCTTCTTCGTGGCGCTTGTGGAGACCGTGAAACTCGTCCAAGAGGTCTTCATACTGCCTCTTCTTCCCCTGGAGATGCAGTGATAGCTGTTCGTTGTGAAGCTTCAAGTCTTCAACGCGAATCTGCAATTGCCCCATTTTCTCCTCCCAAACGCTTCTTCCTCCTCGAAGACGAATGACCTCGGCGACCGAAGAGTGGCCCCAGTGGGTTGCAAGATCCAAGGCCGTACAGCCTGCTGCATTCTTAGTCTTCAGACTTGCTCCAGCATTGAGGAGTGTCTTAACCAGTGGCATGCGCCCCCAGAAGCTCGCGAGGTGCAGCATCGTCTGACCTCCGGCGTCAAAATGGTCCACGTCCACGCCCTCAGCGGACAGCAGTTCCTGGAATCGCTCGACGTTGTTGTCGAAGATCGCATCCCTCAGCAGATCATAGTGGCTCTCGGGAAGAGCCATTGCCGCTCTCCGCGAGAGAGCGAATCGCGTGGCGTCTTGCCTCCATCGCAAGAGATTCTCGGCATCAATTTATGTGAAATTGCGGGAACGGGGATAAGACTTGCCGCGATATTTCGACCAACCATATGTGTGTGTAGCCATCTTGGAGCCAATCAGAAAGCTGCGCTTCCTGAATAAATAGACAAGACGGCGGTTCATCCGCGCTCAGCTGCCATTACGCGAGCGTCACAAGTCGTCCAGAAGCGTCGCGACAGCCCTCCATTTACGTGTGCCGGTAGCAGTCATGATGACGGAAGAAGACACGGACGGCGTGGTCGACGGCTTCGCGAACCGTCTCAAGTTCGAGTTCGAGGACCGCTTGTCGCGCGGCGACGAGAACGAAGACCAGGACTGGTTCGTCAATGACGAGCGCACGCCGTCTCCCGTGAAGAGCGATCGCGGTCGTCAAGAGAGCAGCAACGCGGCATCGCCGACGAAGATCACGGCGAAAGACGAGACCAAGCCGCTGGTCAATATAGCAACCCCCATGAAGAAATCCAACAGTGCGCCGACCGTGGACTCGGACACGGGCGAGGACTATGCGTATTCGAGCTGCAAGACTTCGTTCTTGCATTATTTCCCTCCTTCAATGGGCATCTTGGTCATGGAAGTCGGCCAGACCGACGCTCCGAGCGAGAAGCGGTACGGATCGAAGTATCTAAAGTTCTACTTACCGCAAGTTCATGACGCCCAGACGGAGTTCTGCCTCTTCGCGCGGAAGCGACTGAACAAGAGCAAGTTCCGGTTCAGTTTGAACGAGTTCACCATGTCCAAGTGGGCAAGCAACCCGTTCTACGGAGGCAAAGTCACTATGGTGACTGCCGGTCAGAGCAGAAAGTTCAAACTGGCCGTCCCGAAGAATGCGACGCGAGTCCAGTTTGACATCGACCAGGAAAGCCGCAAGCAGGAGCTAGTCGTACGACTGAACGTGCAAAGCAGAGGCTTCAACTTGTTCCGAGGTCGAGCTGCTTCTGAGGAATCCACCACCGAATATCGGTCGCTCGTGCAGAAGTTCATTAACCCGATTGCCGACATCCGGTGTTCTAAAACGAACGACACCATCCTCAAGATGGAGAAAGAAGGCGTACGTACACTCTCATGCTGAGAGATGCCCATTTACTAACGCAGTGGTTCTCTCCACCAGGATACCGGCTACGAAAAGTATATCATCACGTACGCACGACCGTTTTCTCTCTTCGTCAGGTGAGAATACACTTGGCTGTTGGGGTGGATGTGATTGTTAGCGACCAGCAGAGGCACTCATGAGTGCCTTCCACAGTTGCTGCATTGCCGTTGGCATCGAAGGCCACCTCATCGAGTGATAATTGTTTCTTTCTCGCGCATGAAGATCTATAATATTCTAAGATCAATCTAAACACGAACAGATCCAAGACAATTTTCCGAAACTCGATTCTAACCTGCCCGTGCGACCGCTCAAACGGAGCAGCAATCTCCTTTTGCGACCTGATTGTGACCTGGGGACCTTGTCTGATCGAGCGCGATCGTCCCTCCAGCCGTAGCTCGCGCTGCAAACGAGATCGACCTCGCTTTGTGTGGACTCTGCTGTTGCTGAAGCTGCTGGATGTCAAAGTTCCGCAAAATCGACGCAGCTGTTTGTGAAAAAACCTTGAGAAAGAACACAATTTGGATAAAAAGCTGGTATCCGTCGCATTCTGTGAGTTGCGCTGTACCTGCTCAACGTTTGCCGCGGTTTTTGCGGACGCTTCAATGTAAAAGAGATTGTTCGCCTTGGCCCACGCCCGCCCTTCTGCTTCGGAGACCTTCCGTTCTCTACAAATATCAATCAGCCGCTGATATATCGCCGAGCTTATCGCGTATCCCACACCAGCTCACCTCTCAGCGATGTCGCTCTTCATGCCGACGACCATGATCTCAATACTGTCGTTCTGGCAGTTCTGGCGGCATTCTTGGAGCCATCGACTCAAGTGCTCGAAGCTTTCGCGGCGACCAATGTCGTACACGAGCAGCGCGCCATCAGCGCCGCGGTAGTACGACCGCGTGATCGACAGGAAGGTCTCCTGGCCGGCGGTGTCCCAGATCTCGAGCTTGACTTTGCGGCCGTCAATGTCAATGAGCTTGGCGCCGAACTCGACGCCGATGGTGAGGTCGTGCACGGGCTGGAAGTGCTGCTCCGTGAACTGCAGCAGCAGCGACGACTTGCCGACCTCCGAGTCGCCGATGATGATGTACTTGAGCGTCACGAAGACCATCGCAGTTTCTTCAACGGCCTGCGTCACGCCGGACTCGTCTCTTCTTACGCAAGGAGAGAACTGCAAATAGCGCCGAGTCGTCGGAAAGGTTGAAGAAAAATCGAAGCGTCCCATGGTCTCAGTTTGTGGACCACACCACTTGAAGAGCTCTTCGCGTGTTGGCGAACCCACCGCCAAGTGGGTTCACAATCGGGATGCCAGGGCAGGCATCTCGAGACATTTCTTGTGGCGCGCAGACAGCGATGGGTCAGCTCCCCACGAGGTCCATTTCAAGAATTGCGTGGAAGTTATGACGTCTGTGGTGAATAAAATTGCGTTCCGACTGGCGGCGCAGCGCGGCGAGATCTCGACGCTCGAGCGGTTCTTCCAGCAAGATGACGCGATGGACGAGGCGATGGAAGTCGAGGCCTGGATCGACGACGTTCGGACGAGCGATCCCGAGATCTTGGATGTCTTGGAGACGATGCTCAACGAGAACCAGGTATACCGGGAGGAGCTGCCACGCGCGTTCCTGGACGTGTGGTTTCGTGATGACGACACGTCTGCTCTCTCTCGCGCGGCTGGCACCATTCCGCTGAGCACGCTCGAGTGGTTCTTCGGTGCATCGTCTCTACTGGCCTCGCTTGTCCCGCGAACGCTGGCTGTGTTGATGCCGTTGACGATCGCCTGTGCGATTCATAAGGAGGACTCTGAGGCTGTTGAGATGCTCTTCACGTCGCACGTGTTCGTCGATCTGCTCACAGAGAAAGAGAGGAAGTCTGTCTTTCGCCGTGTCGCGGAAAAGCTGATCTCGTGCGGGTCGAGGAGAATGGTCGACTTGGTCATTTCCCACGGAGTCAACGTCCAGGAGGCGGAGCTCTCGTCTATCGAGTTTGGTTGGCTAGGACTCGATGCGCTTAACGCGAACGGAGGCATCCCCGTCGGCTACCAACGGTGCTTTGAAGCGACTCGGCTGCCCGCCGATTACTTGCATGCGATGGCTCAATTTGGTGCGGATCTCCGCACCAGTGCGAGCACATGGCACGCGATCGTGAAGACCAACAAAACCAAAGTCGTCAAGTATTTGGTGACAGAAATCGGCCACGACGTTGACTCTCCGCGGCGCAGCGACGGAAGGGCGGCTCTCATCGAAGCATGCGACACACCTGCTTGTTCCCTGGGTACGATCAAGACTCTGCTCCGACTCGGCGCCGACGTCAACGCCACGGGGACGAAGGGCGCGGCCGCGCGTATCAACGCGGCCGCGCTGTCGAGACTCGATGTCGTCCGTCTGCTTCTCCACAACGGTGCCGCCGTGGATATCGCGGATCCACTTGGGCGTACTGCTGTGCACATTGCATGCGAAGTCGGCTCGACTGGAGTTGTGGATATCGTGAGTTTCCTGTTGGCGTACGGCGCCGACCCAAACGCTTGCGATTGCGTCGGGCGCTCCCCGCTGCACATCCTCGCTCAGACTGACACGCCGTTGTTGGGTGGTTGGAACATTATGGGGCTGCTCTCGAAGCCGGTGGCGACCCGAACGCGACCGATTCGTGCGGACTCACTCTGCTGCACTACCTGTCGGTGCACCGCTCGCCATCCAGGGACCGCTTGATTGAGGAACTGGTCGAGTGTGGCGGCGATATGCTGCGGGAAGACAAGCAAGGCAAGCGGCCGTACGACTACTTGATGGACGACGAGGCTGTTAAATGTCTGGTGGCTGCATCGTCTCATGCTCCGAGCGGAAGAAGAGAGACCGAGAGTATCCATTCTTAATTGAAGAGGCCCACAACATCTTTGAACTACTACCAGTTATCTTGCTACACTAGAACAAGTAGTGGGCGAATGCGACGCATTCAAGCTGGTGTGGAGAGCTGGCTCTTCGTCGGGGCTGATGGGGATAATGTCGCCGTGACAATACGGAAGCTGCCACAGCCTCCGAATCCCAACTCTTGTCCCACAAGGTTGACGAGGAAGAACATGAAGTTCGTAGCGATCGGCCCGATGCATTGTATGCACAGCGAGACGAGCAGAGCGATGATGTCGTCGAGGTTGGACGTAACAGAACCCATCGAGTTCGCGCCGGCCAGCTTTCGTATTACAGCCAAGTACGGCCCCTTTCCGTAGACGACAGTGAGTCCTTTGAGAAAGGCCGTGTGCTTTTCCAGAGCCGATCGCAGCGCGTCATTCTCTCGCTCGGCTTCCTCTCGCTTCCGTCTCTGCTTTGTGGCTTCTTCGCGCGCAGACGCGAACGGATGGAGGCGGAAACGGCCGCGCAATGTTGCTAGTTGGCGAGTCAGCTCTCTCTCTTCTCGGCGGAGCAGGTCAAGCGCTCGCTATTTCCAATCGAACCATATAAGCGATTACTTGCATACACCGCATTGACGCACCTTCCGCCGAGCCACACTGCCGATGGCGTATCTAGGCTGACTTGGCGTTAGCGGCTCCTCTGGCTCCGAAGAGCAGTCAGCGAGGAGATCGAGGACTTCGCGGAACATGGCGTCGTCGGCGCTGACGCCAGCGCGATACGGAGCCGCCGCAGCGACGTCCATCAGGGAGCAGAGGCTTCCAAGAGGAGATGGAGAGTCAGGTGCCACGCGGGCAGTTTGGCAAGTGATCTCGACCCAGGTTTCATTCTTTTTTATCCAATCAAGTATCGATAGGATCGTTTTATAAGCCTATCCACAGTAAGTGTATCCACATTCGCAATTCTCTGTCACACAAATTGTGCCAAGTATATCCTTCGCAAATGTGTCCGGCTGTTCGTCGTATAAATATTCATTGTGACAGGTTATAGTGCAATGCGTGCTGTTGCCGCGCATCTCTCTGTGGGTCGGTATATCTGTTGTCACAGGTGTGCTTCCCTCGGCTTCGAAACAAGCGATGGCCGTGGAAGAGCTGGTCTCTCGCGCTATCTTCGCGACGGCCGTGCGCGAAGGCGACCTCTCCACGGCGCGTCGGTACCTCTCACAGCCGTCCGTCGTCGCCGGCGCGCTCCGGATTGAGGCGTTTCTGACGCGCAACGGCCGCGCGACGCTGCTCCAGCCGGGCCAAGCGCGCCTCGCCGTCGCGAACGTCGAGGACGAGATCGGTCGCGCGTGGTTCCACTGCGAACAGTACGAGTTCGAATTCATCCGCTGGCTCTGCGCGAGCACTCCGCCGCGGGAGGTCGAGCGCTTCCCGCTTTCGGTCGCCTTCGTCCTTGTCAATGTCATGGGGGTCGTGGTGCGAATGGACTCCCCGCAGTTGTTGGAGACGCTGCTCACGTCCTATTCCTTTTGCGAGCTCTTTCACGACGAAGAGCGTGAAGCAGTTCTCCAAGACGCTGTGGCGTCTCTTGGTGAGCTCGTGTCCAGCAAAATGCTCGAGATACTACTCGCTCACGGGGCGAAACCAAATCTTGAGGTCGAGCGGCCGGGTTTCCTGTTCCACCGAGGTGCAAGGTCGACTCCATCCACGACGCTCTCGCGCTTGGTCGAGAACGGTCTCTGCATAGTCGGCCAGTCCGCTGCGCTTGAGTGGTCGGTGAGATCGAATGCTCGTGAGGAGTGGCTGGCGGAGCTCGTTGCGCTGGGTACGGACCCTGAGGGACTGATCCACCTCGCGTTTGACCGACATCGCATGGGTTTGATCCGCGCCCTGTACTACGACACTCATGCAGACATCGACGCACGAGACACTGAAGGCCGGACAGTGCTGATGAAGACGTTGGAGAGGCGTGGAACCGACGTGGATGTACTCGCGATCAAATTCCTCTTGCGTGTTGGCGCCGACCCGAACCTCAGGGACTTCAACGGAAGGACGGCGGTGGCACGTGCAGTGACCAGTCGTATTGAGCTGTTGCGACTAGTCATGGACACAGACGTTGATCCAAACGTGGCAGACAACGACGGTCTCACGCCCCTTCATCACGTGGGAGGGGCTGGCGGCTCGATGTTTGAGAGTGCGGCGTTGCTCATTCGACACGGAGCCGATTTGCGTGCGAGGGATAAAGACGGGTCGACTCCTTTGCATACTTTACTCTCATTCGACAATGTGGAGAATGACATCGTCGCGACTGTGATACTGATGCTTGAGCACGGTGCCGATCCAAACGCGCAGGACAATGACGGAGAGACGCCTCTCAGTTTGTGGCTTAATCGAAACGGCGACGTTGTCGCAGGCGGAAGTGAAGTTTCTCGCTTGCTCCGGCGTGCGATGGAATTCTCTAGCAAAAGGGCACCGATTGAAGCTGAGATCCCTGAGATTCTGCCTCAGCAGCGAAGAGTGGAGCGATCGCACTCTGTCAAGTTTGACGCCTCGGGGGGCAAGAAGTGCGAGATTATGTGACGCTTGGTTCACGGTATCCTCGGTGATTGTATGCATGGACAGTGTGGATTGAGACACTTTAGTTCGAGTGACGCTTGTGCAGCCAGGCGAACTTGAACGTGTAATCTGCGCCTGCGGTTCAGATCAGAGGCGTTACTCCAGTTTCGTGGATGTGGCAATGTCCAAGTCTTACCAACGTGGATAAGAGAGGACTGGACGGTGACCACCATCCACTGGATGAGCTTGGACTGCACTACGCGCCACTGGGTTTGGAGAACGAAAGCAAGTTGATGGAGGGGCGACACCTTTAACTTTTTGCGAAGGATGGCGCTTAGAGCCACCAGCGACAAGAACTCAAGCACAGCGTTCATCATGACGTTCCCTATCGTTGCACGCAGTCGATTGATGTCCAAGTCTTTGTGTTGAGGGTAGTAAATGCGATTCGGAAGGCAAAAGAGTATCGTCAGGTAAAGAGCTGCACACAAACAAAGGTCAACCTCCGTAGCCACTGCCTCGAGCTCGAAGACGTACAGTAGACGACAGGGATCAAGATTTCGGTGTACTCGATGAGGAGAACGTACTCGGTCATGTGAAGGATCTGGAGCGTCTGGCGAAGGAAATGTCTTCTCTCGCTGGCGCTCAGCAACTGAATTCCTTTTTCCGACTGACTGGAGTGTCTTACTGACATCGACTCGTCCAACTCCTTAAATGTGGGGGGCATTAGGGAGGAGATTAACCGGTGGTGGGTTGGCGGGTGCAACCTGATTGCTGCGAAGGAATGTGGCTGAGAGGAACCTCGTCACGCTACTGCGCTGAGACTGCCGGTCAGTGCGAACTGCAATGGATATTGATCGTTCACTTTCAGGAAACTCAACAGTGACAGCGAGTGCGGACTCGATCAAGTCCCCATTCTCGAGTCCCATCTTATGGGCGAGTCGATTGACGCGGTTGAGCATCACATTCAGATCTCGGATTGCTGCGCACGCCATTCCGAAGTCAACGAGGAGAAGGACAAGGTTCGTTCCGATCGAGTTGGCACCTTGCATGCAGAATGAGACGAACAAAGCGTTGAAGACCTCGACGTTAAAGATGATGATCTCAGGCTTGAGATCGTCGACGTTGCGGAGCACAAAGCTCATCAAGTTTTTTTCGATGAGCTTGATGACAGGCTGCAGCGTGGCGAAGGCTGCCTGCTGTAGTGTCGTGAGCTGGACGAAAACGAACGTGTACGCAGGGTAAATGAGGACAAGTGACACCTGGCATGACACGATCAGAACGAACTGGACGATCTCGTTGACCACGGATGGATGCTGCTTAATGTACGCGCGCAACGAGATCCACAGCGCGATGAAGAGCGAGATGCCCCAGGGCACCGACAGCATCGCCACAGCAAACGGCAGTGGATAGTCGATCACGAGAGCCAACGCAAGCGTACCGAGCGTTGTGAGTGCAGTGACGAGAACGGAGACCACGAGATACGCGGTGGCCGAGATGGGCGCTGTCGGGATGAAGTAGCGGAACTGCTCGATCGTCGAGACGGTGTAAATGGGTGACCGCGAAGACGCACCGGACCCAGAAGCCTTGCGAGTGTGCGAGTCCCAGCTCGATCGGCTGGAGTGGGATCGCATCGGCGATGGTGACTGCTGCGAGGCACGGCAGCGGCGTGAGTACCGCGACGAGGAGGACTTTGGTGAGACTTGCGCTGCTCTCGTAGGCTCGGAGAGTGCGCATGCGCTCGACCGAGTACCGGCCGTGGAGCTCCACTTGCGTGGCATCCCACGCGGCGACCAGGCTCTTTGACGTGAGCCGTAGAGATCCCATTCGGTTCATCTCGAGGAGGCGGACGATCCCACAGGACGAGCAGCACCTCGCTAATCTTGGTTGAACCATCACTCCATCAAGCCTCCACGTGAATGACGATCGAGATCACCAGCAGGATTTTGATTGATGGAAATGCGTCCACTTTATGCACCAATCACAATTATCGGAGACCGTCGTAATAGTCCACCCTCTTTTTCGATGGAACCACACTTCCAGCATGGCGACTGGCGTCACGAAAGACGAGGGCGCGGCGGCGCTGCGCTCAGGCGACCTCGCGACGCTACGAACGTTCTTCGCACAGCCGTCAACGCGAGCCGCGGCGCTACGTGCTGAGACCTGGCTCGTCTCCCAGTCTCGGGTCTCGTTCTCGCGCGCGTGCATGAACACCGTGTTCCAAACCACGCTGATCAACCGGCTCGTCCAGGACTGCGCCGCCGTGAGCGACCAGATCTGGTTCACGACGGACCTGACGCAACTTTTGGTGCCATCATTCGACTCCCCAGCCGTCGCCATCGACGTGGCTGAGTGGATGTTCGATGTGAGAAACGACGCTTCTCAGTGGCTGACGGGATCCACGCCGCGTACGCTCGTGGTGTTCCTGCATGGGCTCGCTTTCCGGGCGATCGACGCAGGGCACGCCAGCCTCCTGGAGTTGCTCTTGACGACGGACATCTTTTGCAGCGTGATGAACGACGAAGAACGCGCGCAGCTTTTGTACCAGACAGCGTGGCGGATCGTCGAGAGTGGAAACCCTGACGTCTTGGACGTGCTGGTAGCCCACGGCGCCGACGTGCAACACTTGGACCTCGCGTCTCACTGGGGCGACATGCTGGGCCCTCGGCTTCTTGTCGACCACGGCACAACCGTCGTAGGCTTCGACAATTTGTTCTGGACATCCGGCCCGACTGACGAGTTCCAGACGTTCTTCTCCGAGATGCTGCGACTCGGCGCGGACCCACATACTCGTGGCGAGTGGAGTTGGCTTCGCGCGATCGAAGGCACCAGCTTCAGTGCCGTCCAAGTGCTGGTAAAAGAAGGTTTCGTGGACGTGGACACGCGTCACCACGAGGACGGCCGGTCGGCACTGATGTGTGCCGTCATTCGCAACAACATCCGACTCGTCGAGTTGCTGCTGGACCATAATGCGGACATAACTCAGACAGATGCGCTCGGACGGACACCACTGATGGTCGCGGCTGCTATCTGCTCGCTGGAAGGCGTGAAATTGCTTCTCGATCGAGGCGCCGATCCGAATGCGGCCGACCACGCTGGCGAGACTGCTGTGGACTACGCGAGAAGGATGCCGATCTCTTCATACGAGATCGTGCAGTTGCTCCACCAACGTGGTGCACGAGTGCTGTACTACTGAGGGGCTTCCATGCTCAAGCGTCCAGGTTATCAAGCGTCCAGGTTATCTGTGGTTTTTGATTTCGCCCAAGCAAGTACCACGTAGGTTCTGCTCAAGACTTAGGGAAATCCTAACTAGGGTGAGGCATGCGCAGCCACGCGAACTGAAAGGTATAGTCGGCTCCTACTCCACTTCCGCAACCGGATGAAAACGATAAACAAGCGAGAAGAGCAGGGAAACGTACCGACGTGGATGAGCGAGGACTGCAGTGCCACGACCAACCACAAGATGAGCTTGGTCTGATTTACGCGCCACTGGCTCTGCAAAACGAACGCAATTTGATGGAGTGGAGACAGCCTCAGCTTTCTCAGAATGAAAACGCCGAGAATCACGAGCGAAAACAGTTTCAACACGCCATTTATCATCACGATCGAGAGTTTTGCGCGCAGTTGCACTACTAGTATACTAGTAGTATATCCAAGTTCTTGAGCTGCGGATAGAAGACACGACTGGGCAGGCACCACAAGATTGCAGTGTACGGTGCTAGCAGCAAACAAGTAAAAAAAAATTATCTCAACTGGCCGCAGCGAGCACGTACAATAGACGAAGGGGATGACGACTTCGGTGTACTTGATCAGCAAGAGGTACTCCGTGACCCAGAGAATTTGAAGCGTCTGGCGAATATACTGGAGTTGGTCGGAGGTTTACAGCTTGCGATATCGTGTCCTCACCGCATAGACTGCTGGGTGAAAAGGCACTCTTCTGGACTGGTCGGAAGGAGTGTGCTCAGTGGCGTTGGTTCAACTTGGTGGCGTCGCAGAATACGACCTGGACTTCGAACCTGGGTGGAAATCGAGCGACCAGCAACGTCTTTTGCTATCTGGAAGAGGTCGGTACTGTCAAGCCCCATCTTTACGGCGAGTGTTCTGGCATCACTAAGCATCCCGTTCAATCCCCGTGTGGCAGTGCTTGAGACAAAAAAATCGATTATGAGCAGCACAAGGTTTGTGCTAACCGATTTGGCGTCTTGAATGCAGAACGGGACAAAAAGCGCGCTGAATACTAGCAAATCAACGTTGAAGACGATCATCTCGGGCTTGACATCGTCCACCCCGTAAAGAACGAAACTCAGAAGATTCTTCTCGGCGCGCTTTATGACTGGAAGCAACAAGGCGAAGGCGAGTTGCTGGGAAGTGGTGAGCAGATTAAAGACGAAAACGTATACCGGGTAGACAACAACCAGAGAAACCTGGCACAAGAAGACTTGTGCAAACTGAATCATCTTGTCGACCACGGGCGGATGCTTTTTGATGTGCAAACGGAGTGATGTTGCCACTGCAACGAGAAACAAGAAGGCCCACGGCACCGACAACATTGCCACCGCGAATGGAAGCGGATATCCAATCGCCAGGGACAGAACAAACGTGCCTAGCGTTGTTAGCGTCGTAACAAGTGTGATTGTGAGGTACGAGCGGTCGAGTTTGGTGCTGTCGGGATGAAATTGCGAAACTGCTCGATCGCAGCAACCGTGAAGATGGTGATAGCATAGACGCACCGACCCAGTAGCCGTGTGAGTGTGCGAGCCCCAACTCAATCGGTTCCAAGGGGATTGCGTCGGCGATTACGACGGCTGCGAGACACGGCAGCGGTGTGAGGACTGCGACAAGAAGGGCGCGTGGATAACTCGTGTGAAGAGTAGGAATGGAGGTTGTGCATCCGTGTGACTGAATATCGACCTTGAAGCGACACTCGCGTGGCCTACCATGCAGCTCTGAGGCCGCTGGTACAGAAGCTTGCAAGTCTGGGCGTCATCCCGTGTGAATGCGTTTATGAACACGACTGGCAAGTTCAAGTCTCGTGCTATTCCTGGAGTCCAGTTGAACATTCAACAAATAGCACGCCAGGCGACTGTCGTAATCCATTGTAACGCCTCTCATCCGAACTACTGAACTGCCTAGCTCGAGTGAGGCGTGCGGAGCCAATCGAACTTGAATGTGTAGTCGGCACCTGCTCTCGCTCAACATGAGAACAGCTCCCATCGAATACGCACAGCTAGGAGCCTACCGAAGTGAATGAGCGAAGATTGCAGTGCGACGACCAGCCACTGGATGAGCTTCGACTGCACCACGCGCCACTGGTTCTGCAAAACAAACGCCAACTGGTGAAGTGGGTACAGTCTCAGTTTCTTTTGGATCACAATGCCGAGAATCACGAGCGACACCAACTCCAGCACGGCGTTCATCATGACATTCCCGATCGTTGCGTGCAGTCGTGCTGTGTTCAGGCTCTTATGTTGCGGATAGTAGACTCGATTCGGCAGGCACGACAAGATCGCCACGTAAATTGCTGGCAACACAAACACAAACAAATTAGCTTTCTGTCTCGAAGAGAAAGACCCCACGATGGCCGCGTACAGTAAACGACCGGGATGGTGACTTCGATGTACTCGATGAGCAGAACGTATTCAGTCACGCGAAGGATCTGCAGCACCTGGCGAAGGAACTTGCGTCGCTCGTCGGCGCTCGACTGAGCAGAGCTTTTCTTGCTTTACTTAGCTGACTATCCGGAATGGTTTTCTTCGAAGTACCAACCTTTATACGACTTGGCGAGTGGGGAAATGGCATCACTCGATGGCTTCCGAGCAATGGGCTCGAGCAAGATCTTGCTTTTCCAGTGGTGTTTGAACGCCGTCCGTTGCTGGCCTGTGTGGGCACATTGTACATTTTGTCAGGAAACTGTTGCGCCATCGTTTGTGCGCACTGGAGAAAGTTGCTGCTGTCAAGCGCCATGTTCTCAGCGCGTTCTCTGGCTTCGACGAGCATCGAACTCAGCCCATTCACTGACGCGCACGCAAAGACGAAATCCGCCAACAGGAGAACGAGGTTTGTTCCAATTGACTTGGAGCCTTGCATGCAGAAGGAGACGAACAGTGCATTATAGACTTCGACGTTGAAGGTAATGATCTCTGGTTTGAGATCGTCGACGTCACGCAGTGCGAAGCTCATGAGATTTTTTTGGAATCGCTTGATTGCGGGAAGTAAGAAAGCAAAGGCTGTCTGCTGGCTCGTGGTGAGTTGAATGAAAGCGAAGTTGTACGCTGGATAGATGACGACCAGCAAGACTTGACAGGCAACGACCATGATGAACTGGACAATCTTGTCGATTACGGGCGGATGCTGCTTGATGTATTGCCGCAGACACATCCACAGTGTGAAGAAGAGCGAGATGGCCCAAGGGACTGACAGCATCGCGAGAGCAAACGGCAAGGGGTAACCGATTGCGAGTGTCAACGCATAAAAGCCAAGTGTCGTCAATCCTGAGACGAGGAATGTCACGCCGAGCGAGACCGCCGTCGAGATCGGAGCCGCCGGGATGAAGTTGCGGAGCTGCTCTATCGTAGAAAGCGTGATGACGCCTGTGGCGAAGACGCACCGAATCCATAAGCCTTGAGAATGTGCAAGTCCGAGCTCGATTGGTTCAAGCGGAATCGCGTCGGCGATTGTGACGGCGGCAAGACAAGGCAACGGCGTCAGGAGTACGACCAGAAGAGCTTTGGTAAAGGTGGTCTCTTTCTCGTAGTCGAGGAGCGAGTTCATCCGCTCGACCGAGTACCGGCCGTGGAGTTCGACGCGCGTGGCATGCCACGCGTGGCTGAGTTTGTTTTGTACGATGCGTGCAAGCCTCTAAATCATTGCTCAGGAGCGATTCGGCTGTGAATGAGTTGTCCAGGTTGCAGTGATGCGACGTCTATTCTTGGTCGGCTGTTCGGAGCTTAGGGGCCT
Source organism: Pythium scleroteichum (assembly GCA_023335855.1). Lineage (NCBI taxonomy): Eukaryota > Oomycota > Peronosporomycetes > Pythiales > Pythiaceae > Pythium > Pythium scleroteichum. The sequence goes on along the minus strand of JAADVR010000372.1, from coordinate 14,326 downwards.
CGTCGCAAAACCATGGGCAGGAAATCAGAGTCTTGATCCGCATGGACCTAAACTCCATGCTCTTGACCGATCCGTCCACTGACTCCATCGAAGAAACTGGTGCTGATTGCCTCTACGAATAGCTCCACAGAATCGTTGTACGCATTTTGACTGCGTCTATTGTTCCACGCCTTTCAGCAGCCTCCCTAAAGGGCGACTTCACCCGTCGCTTCTACGTCGCTCAGCCCGAGTAATCGGATCGCTTCAGAAGATTGGAAGGCCAGAGCCATCAGCTTAAATCTCTGACCACGAGCTTTGTGTCGGCGTTGTGAACTAGCAGGACCTGGACCAACGGAACAACATTGTGTCTGATTGCCAGCAGCACTCGTCGTCGCTTAGTCGCGCGTCCACGTCGACGAATCCCTCTTGCACGACGACTCAGGTTCACCACGAAGAGCTCACTGAGCTGAACGACGGCTGCTCCATGTTCCGCGAGCATTTCCACGCGCGACTCAATCCGACGGCAGAGTCCATCGCGTCGGCGTTGAGACCGTGTGTCACGAGGAGCCTCATGACATCGAAAGAGACGTTCTTCAAACTGCACTCCAGCGCGTACTCCACTGCACTGCACTGGTCGTCCAGCGTCATGACCTTCACGAACAGCGGCGAGTTGACCCGCGCATGGACGTCGCCGCGTTGGACCGCGTCATGAAGCAGTTCTCCAAAGCCTCGACCCATGCATAATCTTTGGGAGACTTTGCAGTCTCTGGTGGAGTTTTGATGGGTTTACAACCGTACAAATGCCGGTACCTGGTGTCAAGTGGGCGTTCGCTTGTGCAACCATGCGAACTTGAACGAGTAGTCAGCACCTGTGGCCCAGCTTTAGTCATTTCTCCAGCGGATCGGATCCAAAAACTGTAGTCACTCACCAAGATGAACCAGCGAGGACTGAACGGTGATGGCCATCCAGTGGATCAACTTGGACTGGACGACTCGCCACTGGGTCTGAAGAACGAAACCGAGTTGGTGTAGCGGAGACGACGTTCGCGATCGTCGCACGCAGACGATGCTCGTCCATGTCCCTGAGCTGAGGATAAAACGCGCGGTTCGGCAGCCAGAAGAGAATGACGAAGTACAGCGCTGTGATCTCAAAATACAAGTCAGGAAACTGATTTTCCCCGAACGAATGCAGCGGTACGCACAGTAGACGATGGGGATCATGACTTCGGTGTACTCGATCAAGAGCAGATACTCGGTCACGTGCAAGATCTGGAGGGTCTGGCGTAGGAAGTTGCGTCGCTCTGAGGTGGGTTCGTCGGACTCGACGGGCGGGTCAGCGTGCTTGCGTGGTCTTCAACCACAGGCGAACTGGGTACGAGTTCGTTTGTCGGCAGTGGAAGTGCCTGCACTTGACTTCGTCGTACCCTGGGCGAAGAGATGATTGCCACCACACTCAGGCTCCTTCGAGTGCGTCGCTCGGTGTTGATCAACGAGGAAATCCACCGCTCAGTGTCTGGGAAATTCTCTGCGATTTCCATCGCGGCCTCGACGATGTTCCCGTTCTCCAGTCTCATCTTACGAGCGAGTCGATTCGCGTCGGTAAGCATGACGTCGAGGTCGTGGAGCGACCCACAGGCCATCGCGAAATCGACCACGACAAGCACTAGGTTGGTGCCGACAGAATTGGCGTTCTGCATGCAGCAAGAGATGAACAGCGCGTTGAAAATTTCCACGTTGAAGATAATAATCTCGGGCTTCAAATCGTCCAAGTTGCGCAAGAAAAAGCTGATGAGGTTTTTTTCGACGAGTTTGATGGCCGGTAGCAGCAGCGCGAAGGCTGTTTGCTCGTGGCTCGACAGCTGGACGAAGAAATACGTGTACGCTGGATACACGATCACGAGCGAGAGTTGGCAGATCGCGATCAAGATGAATTGGACGATGTCGCTCACGACTGCCGGGTGCTGTCTGATGTGATCGCGCAGAGCCACCCCAACGGCCACGAAAAGCGAAGTCGCCCATGGAACAGTTAGCAAGGGCAATGTGAACGGTAACGGGTAGCCGATGAGGAGCTCGAGTCCGTACGTGCCGAGCACGGTTGTGGCCGTCACGAACAGAGTGACGCTGAGGATCACTGCGTTCGTGATAGGGAGTGCTGGAATGAAGTGCCGCAACTGCTCCATGGCGGCTACACTGTAAATCACGACGGCAAACACAGCTCGAAGCCAGAAGCCCTGCGAGTGGGCGAGACCGAGTTCGATGGGCTCGAGAGGAATCGCATCGGCGACGGCGACGGCTGCCAAGCACGGTAGTGGAGTGACCGACGCGACGAAAAGCACGTGGGACGAGCGTGTGGTTTGCCAAACGACTGGAGACTCTGCATGCGTTTGACTGAATATCGGCCGTGCAGCTCCACTTGCGTGGCCTCCCATAGCCGCACTAGCTGTCGCTGTACCTCTTGGAGATAGTGGGCGGGCCTCCCGCGCATTCCAAGCCGACTTTCGCTTGGGATTACGAGTCGCACGCTGCTGCGTGGACTTGGACTAAATATACTACGTCAAAATCGCGTCTCGCAGTCATTATTAGCGGAAGTTGGCTACGGTTGGACCAACGAATAATGCTTCTTTGCATTGGACCGATTCAGGAAACTGTGCCAGCCATTCAATGCTGGTACTGGGGTTGGGTCGGAAGCTCATCTAATCATTGGTGCGTGCAATCATTCCGACTTCAACGTAGGTGAGTGCTGGTCCGACTGAGCAAATGCTGTCCACAACCTCATCCCCCTTCAAGTCGTAAACACTCTGGAGATACTGCACGCAACGCTCAGCGGCAAGGTCTCACTAATAGCTCGCCATTGCGTAATTTCCCCGATCGATGCCATGACGGCGAGTCCGCTGTGTCCACTGTCCCGCTCCGACGAAGTCATGTTCCACGAGGTTCTCAGCCTCCTCGCCGACTGGCCTTCACTTCAAGACCAAGCAAAGGAGCCGCAAACAAGATACATCGCTGGTAGTGTGGCACGTCGGAAGGTGTGAGAGAGACAGTGGACGAGTGGCCAGTGCGAGGGTACTGACTTGGTCGCCGTGTTTCCGTACAGCGAGCGCTTGACCAGCTACGACGAGAGGAGAAAAAACTGACGCATCAGTTGGCGGAGCTCCGAAGCCGATTCCGCGCTCACCACTTTGCCTCGGCGCGCGAAGAAACCATGAAGCAGAGACGGAAGCGAGACGAAGCTGAACGGGAGAACGCCACGTTGCGGTCGGCTCTGGACGAACATACAGCGTTTCTCAAAGGACTCGCCGCTGTCTACGGAGACGGACCTTGCGTAGATGTAATAGACTACGCGTTGCCACAACATAGCTGGATTTGTGCTTCAGGACAAACTCGAACACGGAGGCTGAAACGCAAGATGCCTGAAACGCTGCAGCAACTGCATTCACTGCTGATAGGCCAAGTGTTCGCTGCTGTTGCGTGCGATTCCTCAATGTCCCAGTCAGGCCCCTGTTGAATCAATACACTGATTTAGTGTACGGACACCAGCTCAATTTTATTTTGAATTGCATTCAATTCGAAGTTGACTCGCACCGTGATCTTGAAAGGTCACGGGCATGGTTCTTGGAAAGTTGTTTTGTCACTCATTGCACGTACTACTACCGCACGCACAAGGAGCAGCAATGGATCCGATGGCTCTTCTGGATATGGAGCGCCGCACTGGCTTCAGCAGCAAGGAAGTCGATGACTTCGCTCACCGCATGGACATGGTATTACGGTCTCTTTTAGGACGGCTAGCTGGGGAACTACACAGGCACTGATTGAAGGTGGTACTGTAGGTCACCGAGGCGATGGAGCAAATCAAGGCCGGCACGTTTGACCCCGAGAATTGCAAGATTCCTGGGTACAAGTCGCCAGCTCAGGAGGCCCGAGAGGCCGAAGAACGCGCACGCAGAGAGGAAGAACGGAAGAGCAAAGAGGCCGAGAAGAAGCGAAAGCAGAAAGCCGACGAGAAGGAGCAGTGGTGGAGCCGTGCCAAACTGCGGTTTGCGATTGAGCGAGGAGAGGATGGCCCAGCAGATGAGCGTCAGGAGGCTGAGCCGACCGACAAGAAGGCAGAGGCGACCAAGTGGGCCAACCGCGTGCTCGCGGCTTATAAATCCCGCGACGCGAACGACTATTCCGTGTGGAACAATTGGGTCCCAGAGGATCCCGCGACGCTGGAAGATAAATCCGCGCGTGAGGCGGCGCTCGAGAAAATTCGAAACGAAGAGTTTGAGAAGAGCAATCCCGATTTCTGTCAGCAGTTCAAAGACGATCTCGCGAAGCGGCAGCAGAACCAGCGCGAAAAAGAACGCGACGCTGAGAGTGAGTGTGTCTCAGTAGGGGCGAGAGCTCGGACGTACTCACATGGAGATGTGTGTTGCAGAGTTGAAGCAAGTGGGCAACCGCCACTACAAGCGTCACGAGTACGAACAGGCGATCACGCAGTACATGAAGGCGCTTGACAAATCGCCGCTCAACGTAGCCGTGCTCACGAACATCGCGCAGTGCTATCTGCGGCTGGACCAACTGGACGACTCCGCCGAGTTCAGTTCGAGGGCGTTGTACGTAAATCCGAACCACGTCAAGGCGCTGTCGCGCCGCGCCGCCGTGTGGCACCGCCAACAGAAGTGGGAAGAAGCGGCACGGGATATGGAGAGGGCACTTCGCTTAGACCCGACGAACGAAGACGTTGTCGAGCAGCACTCGGTCATCGTCGGCGATTTTGAAGATTCGGTCGCGCACAGTCAACTTGAGGCCAAGCTCAACAACCATGCAGCGGGATCGGATGAGTTGAGTTCAGTCATGGAGGTGCTGAAAGAGCTCGACCAACAGGAGAAGGAAGCTGCCGGCTCCGACGGGGCAACACCAGTCGTTAGAGATGCGTGGGCGTCGTACGAGCAAATTGTGTCGACTTTGGAGAAAAACCCCGACGCGCGCGAGTGGATGCGGACGTCTGGCGAGCTTGCGAAGCTCACGCAGCGGCTTGAGGTTGTACTATCGCGCTTGCCATCCCTTCAGGAAAAGTGGTCGAGCAGTGGCGACCCAAACGAAGCTTTTGATTCGTCTACACGCGAAGAAGAAGCGACAGTAGCGGGAATGATGCACGCAGCGGCGGCTTGCCTTACGCGCTGCCCTCGAAACCAGGTCATGTTGTACAGAGACGTTTGCTTCCGCAGCGCTGTCTTCCCATTCCTCACGGGAAATGACGGCGTTGAACTGAAAACGTTACCCATCGCCATTCGCGAGATGGTGCTGCGTTTCTTCGAAGAAGCCGTCGACTGCAAGTCGTGGAAGAAAGAGATCATTGGATCTGGAGCTTCCATCTCGACGCTGCTAACGGTAGTGGCCTCTGGCTTTGACCGGAGTCGATTGACCGCCGGCGATGCCAATTCTCTCATGAAAGCCGTTGTCTCAGCGACAAGCATCTTGTTTACGATCTCCGGCGATGATCCTCACGGTATCAAAGCGTTGGTGGCCGACTCATCGTGTCTCACATCCATCGCTGACGGGCTGCAAGCTCATCGCCGCTCGACAGCGATTCTCAGCAACCTGCTGGGGATACTGACTAATCTATCGACCCACGCAGCGATGCGAACGTGCCTTGACCAGGACTCTCCCGCTGTGAAGTCGCTGCGCCCTCGTCTTGTGCGTTCGCTTCTCGTACTCGCCTCGCATTTTACGACCGCATCTCTCGCACCTCAAAAGCGAGCTGTGTATCGGGCGTGCGCCGAGCGAGCGCTTGCCGCGCTGTTGAACTTCTCGTTCCAAACGAACTCGCTCGTCCGCATTGAGATGCCGAAGCAGCAGGCGATGGCAGCGCTTGGCTCAGTTCTTGATTATGTCTCTGGTCGAAACGTGGATGAGCTCATGTTGGTTGCAGCACGAACGGTCAGTCTTTTGTGCCGGCTCCACGCTCTTCCCGACCCCACAGACGCTAGCGTGGACTCGCTCCACGCTGAGCTGACGTCAACGACACTACTGGATCGACTCTACAAGATATGCCAGCTCAGTCTCCCTTCCTTCGCGGCAACATCGGCGACTGCAGCCTCAGCTGAGCTCTGGCAGAGCCACGCGCAGATTTGGTGCCACGTCGGTTGGTGCATCTCGCTGCCTGGCATGGAAAATCGAATCCAAACGTACCTCCGAGCGAAGGAGGCGTTACCTGCAATGGTCGAAACGGTTGCTCTCGTGAACGCGCAGCGGCTTTACCGCCGACTGAGCACTGACTCGCCCACCGGACCGGAGTGGATCACTGGAAATGTCGTAAAAGTTCTCATCTCAACGCTCCCACATGTGGCTTCCGCCGAGAAAGACCACGACGCTCAGTTCTGGACGCGAAAGTCGAATCTGAAAGTACTGGTCGACGCGCTGCAGGATCTTCCGGACGGACTCGCGCGCAAGAACGTCGCGATCCTGCTAGCGAAGTTGTGTCAGGTCTTTGGAGTCGCCGTGAAAGACAAAGTACGAGAGCTGCGCGGCATCGAGATGATGCTGAGCGAGAGCAAGTCTCTGCAAATGCCAGCCAAGTCGGCCTGCGCAACGGCCATGAGCAAGTCCAAGGCCGTTGCATTCTAGTCATGTGAGAGGCAAACGTGAGAGCGATTCAACGTGTCCTATTTTCTAAATTAATGCAGTGATCACACAGAAGATGTATGCAACAATGCAGCTTGGCTTTCCGACTCTCCTCGCTCGCTCACGCACGTACCTGTCGGTCATTTCTTGGCGTTGACTTCGATGGTGTGGTCGTAATCGATCGTCGGCACGACCGATTGGATAAACTTGAGGAAGAGGAAGAGGTACTGGTCCACGCGGATCTGGGACTGCTGCTTCTCGTCGCCGTCGCGCAGGTTGGCGAGGATGCGCTTCATGACGGCGCCGTGCTGGCACGGGTGGATGCTCGCGTAGAGCGGGCCGGCCTTGTGCGGGTGCGACTCCATCGTGACCGTGCGGTTGGCGTAGTCCTGCATGATGTCCTCGAACATGGCCTCCTGCGTCAGCGGCACGTTCTTCTCGTCGTACCCAAAGAGCCACACGCGCGGCGTCTGGTAGTACTTGTCGTACGTGATCGACAGGTCGTACGTGCGCGTGTACAGGATCGCGTCGTCCTCGCCATCGTCCGGCTCGCTCGCGACCAAGTACCCGTTGCCGAGCGTCGCGGCGTCGTCCTCGACAAGGTTGTCCTCCTCGAACGAGCTGAGGTCGGGCGCGGCGCTGGCGTCCGCGTAGTTGTCCACGATCGCGTCCAAGATGCTGCGGCCCGTGGACGGCGGCGCCGGCTTGCTTTCGAGCGAGATGTGGTCGAGCGACAGCTCGGCGAGCTCGTCGTCCTTCGCGCCGCTCGGTTCCTGGAGCGCGTAGCTCTGCGCAGCGACCCAGTCGTCCTCGCCGTCCACGGCCTTGTCGCTCTGGTAGTTCTGCTCGAGCGCCGTCACGCGGCGGCGGCACGGCACGTTGCGCGTGACGAGGAACTGCTTGTCGGCCGGCAGGTACGCGCGGCGCTGCGCCGCCTCGCCGCTCTCCCAGCGCCACGTGGGGCACTTGTAGACCAGCAGGTCGCCCGCGCGCACGAACTCCTCGGGCGTGAGGATGCCCTTCTCCTCAAAGGCCGACTCGGTGAGCACGGGCGTGAGGTACTCGCGCACGCCGTGGAAGAGGCTCTGCATGGTCGATCGTGGGGAATCCTTCTTCGAGAAAAGCCCGAAGAGGTCCAACGCGGCGGGTTTAAGAGGAACAGCGGATCCGCCTGGGTTGAGGATGCGCGTCACTGAAACGAGGGTTTTGAACCCAAGAGTGGTCACAGAAGCGAAGGGTTTTTTTTCAAAACGAAAATTGTATCCCAGAAGCGGTGGTCTCTTCTCAGCAGATGGAGGCCGCGTGTGCGTTCCGCGGGGCGATCCAAGGCGGCGGAATTGCGGTGCTCGAGGCGCACTTCGCGCAGCCGTTGGTCGCCGAGAGCGCGGTGCGTGCAGAGACGTGGCTCGTGCGCAACGAAGCTCGCCGACTCGACGACTGCGTTTCCAAACTACAACGCGAGGTAGACGAGGCCTGGTTTTTGTCTGCAAATGGCCTGAACTGGGAAGTGGTGGTGGTGATCGACGAGCCACTCGAAGGGAATCGGTGTTTGCTGGATTGTCTCCAGAGTACGGAGTTTGGCAGGTCGATCCCTCGTACGCTCACTCTCTTGCTGGGATACCTTGTGGAAGATCACATCAACTACAGCATCGACCCGTTGCTGCTGGTCATGCTACTCAGCTCGCAGTTCTTCGAGTCTCTGACACCAGAAGACTAGCTCGAAGTGTTGTCTAGGGTCCATTGGATCGGTCGTTGGAGTACACGACCCCCGAAATTCTCTCCGTGCTTGTGGCTCACGGCCTGGACCTTCACGCGTATCCTCCGAGTTTCGAGTACTATTCCGTTGAACCTGTAGAAGCGCTCGCAGAACTGGGAGCATTCGTCGTTGGCTTCGACGGAGTGATGACTGCTCGAATTCCTCAGAAAATGTCGGAAGTTTACTGCCAAGCCATGATTCGTCTTGGCGCTGATGTGCGCGTCACTGGATCGAAGGGGTGGCAGAGTTATATCAGCGATGGAGGAACGGGGTGCATTCCGTATCGCCCCTACTCAGAGTCACGGCTCTGGGTGGAAGTTGCGATTGAGGAAGGTTTCGTAGACGTGGATGCGCGACGCGATGATGCCTTGACGCCGCTCATGACGGCCGTTGCACTCAAGAACGGATGTCTCCTGCGAAAACTACTGGACTACAATGCAGACACGGCGTTGACAGATCGTAGCGGCAGGACTGCGGCCTTGCATGCTCGACACAGAGGGCCTGAGCTGATTCAGCTGCTCCGTGAGTATGATGATGATGATGGAGTCTATTGAGTTCAACGTTGTGAATCCTAATAGCTTCTGATCTACTCGAGGTCGAGATGCTATAGCTCAACGTGATGGTCTAGTGTTTCAGCCAGCCACGGACGCAAATCGTTATGGAGCAGAGTAGAGAGGTCGCGATGACCTCCCCGCTGGGTGGGATGAGAGACTTGGGAGCTCGCTCGCGTATCCATGGTAAGGTTGGCGAGCGAGTCGGCCATTTGGTTGTAGGCCCTGTGGTGATGGCGCCAGTGTTGCACACTGAGCTGATCGGCGAGCCTGCGCGCCTGGGAGTAGAGGGCCTGAAGGGCCCGCTTCTTCGGGGCACGATAGTGGCTAAGTTGCCGGGCTCCGTGAGTATGGAGTAGATGCCGAATCGTGACCAATGAGGGTCTGATGCGAGAACTAGACACTTGCTAGACACTTACTCGACGCAAGCTGCTCCAGAGATTGTCATTACGAAGGGATGTATTCACACTGTACATCTGGGATAAGAAAACGAAGGGGTTTTTGGTGCAGATAACTTGGTGTAGACCTAGGGCACTGTTATTGCCGACCTGGATGTTACCATATCCCCATTCTCATCCAGCCCTCGCTCCTGAAGGTAATGCTCGAGTACACGCAGGACTTTCAGTTTCGCGGACGAGCCGACTGCGAGGTCTACTACGGAATTTGCGGTCTTGTCTCTCGCCAACGGGTCTGCGCCGTGTTGTAGAAGCAATTTGACCATGCTCTCGGAAGGTTGGACGCGCAGAACGGCGTGATGCAACGCACTTCGCCCCGCTTTATCCGTCGCGGTTGCGTCCGCTCCGCTATCGAGCAGCATTTGCACGACTTCTACCGGAGAATCTCGCGCTGCGTAGATCAACGCAGTACGGTGGAACGAGTCGACTGGCGACGTGTCGGCGTTGTGGTCAAGCAGCAGTCGTATCAACTCGAGATCGTTGTCCCCTCCGACTAACCGCATGAGCGGCGTCGGCGTTTTAGCTTCGGTCGGTCCGTCCGCGTCCACGCAGCCTTCCTCCAATAGCAACCGTGTGATCCTTGGACTTCGGCTCGACGCTGCAGCTCGAGACCATCCGCCATGAGCGAGCGAGCGAGCGTCGGCGCCGGCTTGTAGCAGTTCCCGGAAGAATCGTTCGTGCTCGTCGGCGGCAATCTCGATGTAAAACATGTCTGGGAAGCCGACCGTGATCGTCCCATTCTCCACGAGATGCGGCAGCGCGGCGATGTCGCCTGTGGGCGACTTGAGGTCCAGCGTCTCGACTTCAGCGCCGTGCGCGACTAGCACATTCACGACATTGCGAGCGTTCGCCACGCACAGAACCGCCAACGCCGCGCTGGACAGAACAAGTTTTCGCTGTGTTGGAGTGTACTCATCCTGGAACACGAACGAGCAGAGCAGTAAATTGATCGTCGCGGGGTCGTTCAGCTGCACGGCTCGCCTCAGCAGCGCCGGTAGGCAGAACGCGAACGAGAGCACGAGCCGGCGGCCGAGCGGCGAGTCGTCGTCGTAGAAGCGCTCGGCGATCGCGAAGAGGCTGTCGCTCGCGCTGACGTCGAAGCGGAAGAGCCGCGTCTCGTCCACAAGGAACCAGGCGTCCGGCACGTCGCGGAGGAGCTGCCGCGCCGCGTGGATCTGCAGCGCCGGCGCGAGCGCGCTGGCCACGCAGAACCACTCGGGCTGAGAGAGAAGGTACGTCTCGAGGCGGCACGCGGCCTCCAAGTGCTCGGAGAAGAAGCGCGCGACCGAGGCGACGTCGCCGTCGCGGAAGGCATGCCGCAGTCCGAGCCTCGCCGTCATGTTGCGCAGTCTTCCCTGTGTCAGATCGTTTCTCCTAGAACCGTTTCTAGTTAAGTTAACTATGGTCGATAGCTAACGCACTTGAACCTCCCATAATCTATGGGAGGTTCAAGTGTGTACCCAAGGTTGAATCGAGTTCACCATCGAGATGGTGGTTACCAAGGACGAGTTCGTGCGAGCAGCGAGCGGCGGCGACGTCGCGACGGTGCTTACGTACTTGGAGCAGCCGCAGGTGGTCGCAGCGGCGCTGCACATCGAGTCGAATTTCACTCAGCGACGGTTGATCGACAGGAAAGCGCCTGGTTCTACAAGCACGACTACTACGGCTCGCCCATCATCTTCCTAAAGAATGACGTGCCGGTGGTTAATATGCTCGAGTGGTTCTACGGACAGCACGCTCTCCCGATCGCGGCGTCGCTGCCGTTCACGCTTGGGTATTTGTTCCACGATTTGCTCATCGCGAGCGCGCGGAAGAAAGTCGTTCCCGGAATGGAAGTGCTGCTGACGTCGATGACGTTCTGCGAGTTCCTCACGGAAGAAGAGCGCGAGTGGAATCTGGCCACGGCGGCCACGCTGCTCGGGCCGCACGGCACTGACGACACGATCAACTGTCTCCTCGCGCACGGCGCCGACGTCAATGGAGGGCGATTCGACACGCAGACGCCGATCTTCAGATCGAGCGAGCCACGCAACTTCCCGACGCTGCGTCCTCTCGTGAGCAATGGGGTGTTCACGGTCGGTCTAACGGGACTACTCGTGCGGGCCGCAGCTTCGCTGACTCGAACTGCGGAAGGCCATGTCAGCGAGCTGATTCGGCTCGGTGTTGACGTTCATTCTCAGAGAGACTGCGCGCTTCATGTTGCTGCTGCTATGAAGAGACCGCAGCTAGTTCAGGCTTTGCTCAAGCGTGGCTTCGCTGATATCGACGCGCGAGATGAACTGGGACAGACTGCACTGATGAGATCCGTGCACGAGACCGGCCGCATCGAGGCCGACAGGGAACTTAGTGCGATCAGACTGCTCATTGAGTTCGGCGGAAATCTTGATTTGCAAGACAACGAGGGTCGAACAGCGCTCTCTCTCGCACAAGTCCGATACGATTGCCACGTCTTAAAAGAGCTGCTAAAACGGGGCGCGAACGTGAACATCGACGATGCCAAAGGGCTTTCCCGCTTCACCATGCCAGCACGTCGAGTGATCACAGTTTCGAAGCGATGCGCACTCTGCTAGAGCATGGTGCGAGCGCGAACGCAACAGCTCATGACAAGACGACGCCGCTTCATACGCTGTTGGATTGATTCTTCACACCACAACCAGCGATGCTTTCTATGGCGGTGGAACAACTGCTTCAGCTTGGAGCCAATCCGAATGCACCAGGCTCGATCGGGCTGACGCCCCTGCATCTATACCTCCACCACCGCGGCTCATGGGATGCTGTTGTCCATACTCTTCTGAAACACAACGCCGACCTCGACCAGCCCGACAGTCTTGGCATAACATGCCGACAATTGCTACCACTTCCTTCACTATAGGACGTGATCGTGCAGCGCCGAACATGACGAAATAGCATATCCTGCGATTGTGTGATGCTCTTTAGTTTAGCCATAGCTGTCGAGTGACCAGGTCGAGCACGGCCAGTCTTCGTTCAAGCGTCTCAGCAGAAATGTGTGTCGGGGTCTGGCCACGCGTGGGACATGGCCATAGTGCCGGAACTCGATCTGAGTAAAGCCTTTCCTAACGAAGGTCTTCTTTGACAGCGTCAGTGTCGCGAACGGTTCCATACAGCTGCTCGCTTGTCCCCAGAGGTTGCGCCCAGTGGAAGCGCGGCGGCTCGGTACAGGGCACGCTTCGACCGTTGCACTGACACTGACAGCCCGGCGCCATATGCGGCTGATAGGTCCCGTTGTCCGCGGTCAAATCGGTTCGAGCTCTACCCGAAGACGCGGCGCTAGTTAGTTGCCTCTGCACGTCTCTCGAGCCCGTGTCTGCATACTACTATCGTCCGAGTTCATTCTCACAGGGATCGCGCAGCCACACATTCACACGCGAGGATGAGAGTCAAAGGAGGTGTCATGTGTCGCGAAGACCAGGGCCATCCGAAGGTATATCGTATCTCTGCGCGTGTAATACGACTGAGGAGGCTGTGGCGGGTGTCGTGTGTTAGCTACCAGCAGACATTCGATTTGGTTCGACGGCATAGATCCGAGGTTCAAAGTCCCACAGGTCGCTGCGTGCGCCTGCTTCGGGCAACACCGCGCGTGTAATCTCCGCGGTGCTTCTTTCCCACAAGGGTCAACGGATCTGAGTCTTCTCCGCGCTTGCAACACGGGATCCCGGAAACACGGTCTCAAACGAATACAAGACGCAAAGAACTGGGGCGCCTTGCGTCCAGTGTGCGATTGCTGGTGATCCACATCGTCCACTGCCGAGGCGTTGTCGTGGGAGGCGCTCGGTACCGTATTTTGCGGACCACTACACCACACGGTCACATAGTAGCACTTGTTTCAGTCTCAACCGCCATCGAGCACCCGCCATCGAGTACCCCGACATCATGAGCGAACCAGTCCCGCAAACAGTTGCGGAGATTTTTGAGTTCCTCCTGCGTCAGCAAGCGGCATCGCAACACGATATGCAAGCGCGTTTTGAGCCGCTCACGTCCCAATGGACGGCCATGCTGTCTGCCAAGCCGCGTCGCACCGAGCCCCCAAAGTACGCCGGCTCGATCAACGAGGATCTTCAGCTCTGGTTCTTCCAGATTGAGCAGTATTTCAGTGACTACGAGCCTACGACTCGTGACACGTCTCCAATGTTTGCTTCTGTCGTCGCGGCATACTTGAACCGACACCGATGAACGTCTACCGGCGCTACGTTGCCGAATGTGAACGTCTCGGCGTCCCAGTGTTGTGGCCCGCCGTCAACGAGATCCTCCGCCAACGCTTCAGGCCCCCGGACTACGAGTTTACGCTCCGTGAACGCTTGTGTAAACTTACACAGCTTGGGTCACTACACGACTACACCGCCGACTTCCAGAACATTCTGGTTCAATGCAAGGTCCCAATCAGCCCCTTGGACCTCCGTGTCTACTTTCAGCAGGGTGTGATGAAGTGCCCCGGCGCAGACCGCCCTGCCGCCCAAGGCCGACTCTGCGGAGATTGATGACAGCGCCAGGCTGTCGTAGGATAGGCGTTGAAGAGACCTCAGGCGGCTTTGATCTCTGGACCGGTCTTCCGCAGACCGGTCCGATGGGTGAAGGTGATGGTTGACCGTGATGGAAGTGCGTCACTTTCACGGGCATTCCTCGGAACAGTGATCGGTTGGTCCTGTGACGTGTGTTGGTTTCGCTAAGTACGGCCGAGATGTAGCCAGCGCACCTAGCGCGGGCTTACCTAAGGTCGCCCCAGTTAACGTTCACTATATCCGTAGATGGGTAGCAAAGATAGGTATTAAGTCAGTAGGTAGTCAGTAAAGGCCCGGCAGAGGGCCAGGGCGCCTGAGGGCGTCTGTCCATCAACAAGACTTTGGTTTTCTCCCCCAACTCGACTCCCTCGTCACGCTCAGCGGCTCCAGCGCGTCCCGACCGGCCCGCAAGCGACTCCAAGAAGGTACGCTTGCCCGTGTTGATACTGTTTGCAGTAGATA
>JAADVR010000371.1:0-32787 GCA_023335855.1 Pythium scleroteichum | reverse complement strand
CTTTGGCAGAGTTCGCTTGCCGGGTTCAAAAGGCCATCATCAACTTCATCGAACAGAACAAACTACGAGCTCAAGTGAGTACGGCCCAGACGAACCCGACCACGGGTCATCCAAAAAAGTGGTCCCGCCCATTGTCCGGGATGGTGACAGGTATTGTCCGTGCCTGGGGTCAGCTGGATCCCAAAATTCGACCTTCAGCTGCGCGCGCAGGAAAGCTACGATTTCAGCCGCCTACGTGAAGTTAGCATCATGATTAATACAAATATTATTTCCACACTTTGTGCATGTTATCGTTGTGTATGCGTGCCTTGAATTTCGCCCCTCTCCGCAGGCGACGCCGGAGAAGAATGGAGGCGTGGTGGTAACCTGTCGCAGCACGCTCAAAGGACACGGGTTAAGCGCAGCTCCGGCCGCTTTGGCCGCGAGCTGGAACGAGCTGGGACACAATACGCCACGGGAGCAGTCACACACGAACAGCACGCTCGGGAAGCCACCACGTTGGCCCGCACAACCAACCTGAATGACTAGGGAGACCAGCACGTCGGCCATCAAAAACGACTCGAACGACTCGAGCGGTCAGCGCGTCAGCCCACACGATCGACTTGAGGGACGAGCGCGTTCGCCAGACGGTACAAATTGCAGCACACGCGCGAGAGAATCACCTTTGCCTACAGCGAGGAGCAGCACACATGCATGATTTAGATAGAGTGATGAGCACGCACACGACCACCACGCAACACCTACCACGAGGAGACCAAGCGAGAAGCAAACACTAAACCCGGCGGACGAATCTGGCGCGTGCGCGCGGAGGTCAGATCTCACCGCCGCACGAGTCAAGTTCTGCGGTCTCGTGGGACCGACAGGGACAATGGGGCAGTGGGGCCAGATCAACTATTTTGACCAATCACTGCACGTTCCGAATTCAAGACAATTCTGCGCCAGTCTCGCACCTGTCTCTTCGCACCACAGCTGTTGCCACATGTATCCCTGATCTTCGGCCGGAGAGAAGCAGCCCTCTTTGGCCGAAGATAGCCGAAGATAGTTTTTACAGTACGGTACTTCCGCCTCAAGTTGAACTTGACCTGTTGGAGAGCTACTGATGACGTCATCCCCATCCATTTAACCATTTCAGCCAACCAGAGCAAGCCCCCCCTTGGACACGTGGGCACTGATCCCCCGCCGCTCGTTCCGCTTCTAGATTTCACGGGCTCACTTGCGAATTCGCCTCATCCCGTCCCCCCACTGATCCCATGAGCCCGTCGATCAAGGTCACCTACTTCAACGGCCCGGGCCGTGCCGAGCTCACGCGACTCGTGCTCACGGTGGGCGGCGTTGCCTTCGAGGACGAGCGCGTCGACGGTGCGGCCTTCGGCGCCATGAAGCCCACGCTGCCGCTCGGCCAGCTGCCCGTCGTCACGGTCGACGGCACGACCTACGCGCAGAGCATGGCCATGGCTCGCTACGCCGGCAAGGTGAGCGGTCTCTACCCGGCGGACGCGCTCGAGGCGCTCAAGGTCGACATGGTCTCCGAGTCGCTCGTGGACGCGGCCAACGGCATGGTCGACATTGTCTGGGGCACCAAGGACGAGGCTCTCAAGGCCGAGAAGACCAAGAAGTACCTCGAGGAGACGCTGCCCAAGATCTTCGGCATGATCGAGAAGCAGGTCGCCGGCAAGTTCCTGCTCGGCGACAAGATCAGCCTCGCGGACGTGCAGCTCTTCGACATTACCGCGAACGGCCTCTCGATGTTCAAGGAGTTCAGCGTCGCGGCGTACCCCAAGATCGCCGCGATCGTCGACGCCGTCAAGACCAACGAGCACGTCGCTGCCTACCTCGCCAAGCACCAGAAGTAAACTACTGGAGGGTATCTAGCTGCGTCGCTTTAGGAAATGTACTTGCTGCCTTACTTTGGTAGTATTCGTTCTGTGTTGGATCGCGCAGTTGGATGTGTCAACTGTCCTATCCACGGCCTTTGTTCAAGAAGCACAGCGACACTCAAAGTCAACAGAACACAGCGTTTATTTCTCGCCTGGTGTCCAGGGCTTTAACGACACTCACAGGATTCTACTGGCGCTTGGCGAGGTACGCGGCGACGCCCTCGTTGGCGGCGACGTTGGCGATGATGGCCTCGGCCTTGGGGTACGCGTCGATCTTGAAGTCCGGGAAGGTCGTCTTGAACGCGTTCGTGTAGAGGTCAAAGAGGAAGACATCGGCGATGCTGGCCTTGTCACCGAGGAAGAACTTGCCGGCGGCCTGCTTCTCGAGCAGACCGAAGATCTTGGGCAGACCTTCCGCGACAAAGTTCTTGATCTTCTCGGCCTTCTCGGCCTCGTCTGGCGTGCGCCAGTTGACCTCGACGTACTTGCTCTGGGCATCGATCAGAGTCTCGACGAGCATATCGACCTTGAGCGCCTCGAGAGCGTCCTCCGGGTAGAGCCCCGCGAGCTTGCCGGCGTAGCGAGCCAGGGCCATGCTCTGCGCGTACGTCTCGCCGTCGACCTCGAGCACGGGCAGCTGGCCGAGCGGCAGCGTGGGCTTCATGGCGCCGAAGGTCGGGCCGTCGATGCGGTTGTCTTCAAAGGCGACGCCGCCGAACGCGAGCACGAGGCGCGTGATCTCGGCGCGGCCCGAGATGCCAAAGTACGTGAGCTTCAACTGGGGCATGGTCGTCTGAACTGGAGTATGCGGATTGCACAATGAGGATAATGGTGGCGTCTGGTTCACACATGGCGGCGCATCTCCGAGCCACTCATCTCGCGCGAGGAGAGGAGACCTCCATCGGCGGAACTTCGAGAATTCCGCCCAGCAGCTACGGATTGCGACAGCAGAGGGATGGGCAGGATGAAAACGTACCTTGTAGTGGATTGGACGATAATTTGAGTCGCTTTGGATTGGATGAAAAGGGATGCGATCTTGAAACGCCGGAAACATCGAGAAATGAGCCTCCTCATCTTGTCTCGGGAGCCCGCGCGGCGACGGATTTTTCTCGGCTTCGCGTGGAGAAGGAGGTCTTGAGTCCCATTCCTGAACCTGTGCAGATCTAGTCGGGGAAGTAAGCATGGGCTGGCTCAAGCGCTCATTATCCTGTCGTCGTCCCCGTTGCGCGCGGTCAACTTGATCATGAGCACGGCGGATCTGGACTTTGTTACGTTCTGGCTCCTCAGTGACGCGTCACCTGTCGTCGTGGGCGTTAGTGTGGCTGGATATGTCGCGGCGCCGGCCAAGAGTGCGATGCTCGTGGTGGGAGGCAAGAAGAATGGCGAGTCCCAAGTCAATAGTCGCCAGGACATCGCCATGCGACCCCAAGCCAACGTTTCCACATGAAATCGTTCAAGTTCAATCACCTCGCAGTCCACACGATGCCGCAGCTGCCGTCTCAAGCTGGATCGTCGAGAGGTCGTCGGAGGCAGCGGCTGCGCGATCTTGTCGGTGAGATTGATGGGATGCATCCACTCGTGGCGATGGTAGCGTTGCGGTCGATGGCGGTTCTGTACGGGCAGCGGTGGAGATTCCTCTGTGCGTGTCACCAGATCCAGCGCGTCGCGATCTGAACTCACTCGTGCGGCTCTCAGGATCAAGAGCGATGCCGCTGCAGCGAGCTGGAGAGGTGGCGAATTCTGCCCGAGCGGAGGCCCCTCGGTTTGGTAGACTTGTGTGCCTCGCTGGGCTTGGTCGCGTCCGTCGAACACAGCGCTGGGCATGCGCTGCAGCGACGCACTCATGGATTTGCATCGGATGTGCCTGAGCAGCCAAGTTACTGGGGCCCGCGGTTTTAGGCTTGCTCGTTCAGCGCATCGGATCGAGTCGAGTTCGGCGGCAATGGCTTCCTCGGACCCGACAGCTGCAACCCAAACTATTCGCTCTGCCGCTTCAGCGCTCTATGGGTTGCGCCGGGCGTGACGCAGAGTCTCCCGGATCGCATCACCGGCGTGGCAACACGCCCGTACTTCAACAAATTCAAGGCGATCGCGAGCTACGCCGAAGCTCTCGAGCCAGGCCTGCTCAAGCTCGCGCCGTCGCCCAAAGAGATGATCCTGTGCAACAGCACGATGTACCGCGCGAGCACGGCCCCAGGCTTCAACGGCTCGGCCATACGACGCGCGCTGGATGGCCGTAGCGTGTGACCCGAGTCCATTCGAGATCGAGATGCGGCGGAAGCAGATCGTAGGCGAGCCGTGCGACACGACCTACGAGGCCTGGCTCGGTTTTGAGCATACAACCCCGACGCAGAGTTCGATCAAGTGCATTTTGTATGAACCTGCAAAATTGTCTCTAGTCAGTTGGCTGTGATCGGTGTTGCAGCCAGCATCTCCGATTGAATCGAGTGAAGAAACACTGGCGATAAGGAGACGCGATACAGGTTAAGGTGGATCAATGCCACAATCGCTTTGCTTTTGAGATTCAGTTGTGGTGCTTAGCGATAAAGTCATCGACGATCTCGTTGGCCTTGACGGCCTCGACGATCGCGTTGATCTTGGGGTACGCCGAAACGCTGAAGTCTTTGTACTTTGCGAGCCCATTCGTCGTCATGTCGAAGAGGTAGACGTCCGCGAGGCTGATCTTACCGCCCAGCACGAACTTCCCAGCGATTTGCTTCTCGATCATGCCGTAGATCTTGGGTAGGGTCACTTCGACGAATACCTTGATCTTCTCGGCCTTAGCAGCTTCGTCCATGACGCCCCACAAGATCTCGACCAAGCTGCTCACCACCTCCCCGAGCGACTCGCAGACCACGTCCACCTTGAGCGCCTCGAGGGCATCGTTCGGGTAGAGCCCCGTGAGCTTCCCGGTGTAGCGGGCCATGGCCATGCTCTGCGCGTATGTCGTGCCGCCGACCTCCATCACAGGCACCTGTCCGAGTGGCAGCGTCGACTTGATGGCGTGGAAGGCTGGGAGGTCGATGCGCTCGTCCTCGAAGGCGACAACGCCGAGTGCGAGCACGAGGCGCGTGAGCTCAGCGCGGCCCGGCGAGTCGAAGTCGGCGAGCTTGATCGACGGGCTCATACTTGAGGGATGTGAGGTCCAAGAAGAATATATGGGAATGTGATGTCACAAACGCTAGGAGCGGCGTGGGATTGCCGAGTGTGGGTGAGAGTTATCTATTCAGTCTCCGCTTTGGAGGGTGGCAGTTTAAGCGGCTACGTTATTGACTGCGAGCCCCGCTCACGACAAATCATTGCTTGTAGCTATGGGTTCCAAGACCACCGACGGTTCAAAGTGTGGGTCCTCTAGGTGTGTCTTTGAAGACAGTTTTCGGATTGGAAGACGGACTTGAACAAAAATTGTACTACGACTGTCAATCTTCCCAGCGTGCGCACAATCCTGTGGCAGGTGTGTTGACGCACGGGAGTGATTGTACATCCAAACGCAAGCTGTGGGAACTTCGACCAAGCTCCAAACTCGCTTCCTCCAAGTGCTACCACACCTTGCGACAGTCATGGTCCAAGCGGTCAGGCATGGTCCATGTGGACTGTCCATCCGCGCCACCTTAAACGAAGGTGGAACCCTGCAGACGACATCCATCGCGGAATTCAACACTACAACACCCGCCATTTGTGTGTCATAATACACGACGAAGAGCTTGTCACAGCGGAGCATGTCTGCCGCGACACGTTTCATCGCCACATCGTCAATCGGGGCAACACGTCTGAAGTCAATCAGACAGAAGTTTTGTCTGGTGCTACTCCTCGCTCGATGAATGCAGCCAAGTTGCCGGCTGTTCGCAACAACTCGATGCCCGCAGAAGGCGTTGCCTCCATGAATTATAAAATCAACGAACCCATTTGATCCAAACAACGCAACCACATCGACTGACGTCACAAAAGTGCTCAGTGTGCAGCGATACGCAGCCTTGTAAAGTTACTCCATTTGCCACGCTCTTTCCGGTGGAATATCACTCGACAAACTTCTTTTGAACGTAGATGTAGCGGATGACATCGTAATCAATCGCTTGCGCCACTCGAGCGATCATCTCTGTGAAGATGTAGTACGCCTTTGTCATCAAAGCCTTCCGAGGATCCATCGCTTTGCGGACACCCTCGGGTCCTCGACTGGAGCCACCAACCACTTCCAATACTCTGCAGCCAAAGTGAACCCATTTGATCAAGTCTCTTATGACATCAATTTCCCAGTATCCTCGCCATGTGGAACTTTCCCACTTTTTCTTCATGCAAAACCGAAGAGCTCCGCACCCGCTTTGCGTGTCACGTCGTGTATCCATTTCTGTTCGCTCATGGTGTCGCTCGAGGAGCTGCAGCGGCTGCTGGACCGCGAGCACGAGGCCACGCAGAGCGCGCTCGAGCAGGCGCGGCGTCTGCAGCGTGACGTGGAGGAGCTGCGCCACGAGGCCAAGCGCCGCGAGAACGAGCTCGAGACGGCGCTGCTCGCGCTGAGCGTGTACGACCAGGACCAGGACGTGCAAGACCTCGTGGAGCACAATATCGCGCTGCGAGAGCAAGTGCAGTCGCTTAAGGCGATGCTCGAGCAGACGGCGCAGCAGTTTCCCGTATCGCAGCTTCGACGAGAAAAGCGACGCAGCGATGGTGCAGTGCGCACGATCGAAGCCAGTCTGCAGGCTGTGCCGTCCGACTTCATCGAGTCGCTGGTACGAACAGGTGGTAAGGTCCACGCGGTTGTCAGAGACCTCACGAAAGTGGATATTGTACAGGATTCCTTGGTGACCAGAAACGAGGTCCAGGTACGCGTGTGCGCGCCGCTGGCTGCAGTCTCTTCAGGTTGGCTGAAATGTCGTTGTAGCAACTACTAGCAAATCTCGCTGCCAAGGAATCTCAAGTGCAGCTACTGCACCAGAAATGTGCGAGCTGGGAGCAGCAGGTTAGGTCATGTTGCCAACTCCCTCTTCATCTCGACCACTGACTCTGCCTACCTGTGTGCAACAGGTCATCGAGCTCAAGTTTGAAATTCAATCAATAAGATATCGCGTGAAGGAGCAAGAGGAAGCCGCCCGCGTCGCGCAGCACACGATTGTACGCCAGGAATGCTGTCCAACGTGCCAATCTCAGCGAGCAGCCAACTTGATACAGAGTCTCAAGATGGAGAAGCGCAAGCTCGCGTCCACGATTAGCCCGAAAGCTCCTCGTACAGATATGGAGCACTACAAAGTACGCATCCAAGCTGGCCGTGGCCGCTGTAAGTGGACTAACCAGAAGACTTACGGTTTCTTGGTCTCGATAGTCGTTGGCTCATCTGCGAGGCGCATTCTGGCTCCAAGCTACAGAGCAGGCCGAGCAACTTCAGGAAAAGCTCACGTTCGAGCGGAAACAAAACGTCGAACTTCGAAAAAAGATGGAGGAAATGGAGAGCAGTCATCGGGCCAGAGCAGAGGAAGTGGAGGTGAGTCTTCAGCTCGGCTCTGTCTCTCCGCTCTCTTCGGATTGTCACCTTGCTTGGTTGGGTTTTGTGTAGACATTGCGGTCAAGACTAGAAACAACAATCTCTTGTTGCGAGCTTCTTGACGAGCAGCTAGCAAAGGCGACCGCCGAGGCCGAGCGTGCAGCGGAGGAACTGAGAGCGCTCAAGTTGGAGCTCGATAGCGAGAGGTGCCAGCGCAAGGTACGTTCTACCGCTCTCACCCCACACTCCATTTATGACTACTGACTGCTGGACCTTTCTATAGACCGACAAAGTGCGAAGCGCGCGCATTATTCTCGACCTGCGCGGCGAGCTCAACCACCAACTGTACGTATTCCACCTTTGCATCCTCCCAACCGCCGCGCCCTGACGCTCTCTCCTGTCTCGCAGCATGGATCTCGAGCAGCTCCACAACGCATCCGTCCTATTTAGCCCGAAAAACTCGCGCGGCATCGACCCGAACCGCCGTTGCGCCGTGCCGCTCAACCCAGCCGCCTGATCGCATTCCCCATGTTGAAGTTGAAGTACTCTCTCCGACCTAATTAAAACTCTCCATTCTACCCATACGATGCTGGGTTGAATCCATGTCACATACGGTACTATCATTCGTGAGAGGGTGTTCTCGCGGCATCGCATGGGAGAGGCACGCCGCCGAGGGGAAACGGACGGCGCGCACGGCGACGGCAGCGAGCGAAGAAGCCTCTGGCGGACGCGACTAACGAACGCAACACCATGGCCGACGACGCCTGCGCCGTTCTGCGTGACGCCGAGGCCGCCGCGGAGCGCGCGCTGGCCCGCGTCGAGGCCCAGCCTGACCGAGTGCTCGCGCTGCGCGACGCCATCTTACTCGTGCTGGACGTGGCCGGCCAACTCCACGAAGACTCAGCGCTGCGCGTGGCTGTCGCGGTGCTGCAGCGGATCGTGCCGCGCAGCGTTGCCGTGCTCCATGACGCGCGCCAGCTCATCCAGACGAGCAAGAGCAAGGCGAGCCCCGTGCTCAAGGCCCTGCTGACCACGCTGTCGGCGCTCGCGGACCGATCGGGCGGCGTCGCGATGGAGGTTTTTGAAGAGCTCGTGCAGCTCGCCCACACAGTCTGCGCGACCTCGATGACGTCGGCTGACGTCGTACAGCTCTTTGAGTTTCTGCGTGTCTCGCGTGCGCCGGCGAGACGTCTCGTGCTGCAGATGCAGACGGCGCTGCTCGACGGAGAGACCATGCCGCGCGCCGTGTTTATGATGAAGGGCCTTCACGCCGGGATTATTGCGCCTTCCGTGCAAACTGTGTTCTCGAAGAAAGGCTACTCGGTCAGTTTTGGCCTCCTGTTGGAAACTTCTGCCTCCGTTGTGTCACTTTACAGCTTTCGCGGTAGCAACGGTCAAGGAGTATCCGCAGTGATTGAAGGAACAAGCCTATTGTTGAAAATGCACGGCCCCGGTGGTGCTACGAGCCAGGCTGTGGTGCCGTTCGGGGACTGGCACGCCAGGATGGAGACGTCATTGGTCCATGTGTGCATCGTGCACGCCAAGAAAATGGTCTTTAAAGACAAGATTGCCGTATTCGCAGATGGAGTCGCCGTATTTAACGGTAATCTTCCTTATCCTGACCCACTCTGTATGGTGGGTGGCCAGAACTGCATTGGAGTCATTCCCGCTGTTTCAACGGGATTTCAAGGGCGCATGTGGAGTCCGACACTGTTTGGCCAACCTCTCAGCGATGCTGAGGTCCAAAAGCTCCATTGGCTCACCCACTGGAAGAACGACCTCGGATCTGTCACAGCAGAGAACACTGGCCTGACGGACAAGTCCAAATTCATCTTCAGCTACGACGCGCGGAGCTGCGATTTTGAGCACAGTATATGTTATGATATCAGTGGCAATGAGTGCCATGGATGGATGGAGCCCGGGACGAAAGCGGTGGTAACGCAAGGCATCTGCCAAGTCATGGATGCTGTTGGAGGCAGTGCGTGCTTCCTGCTACTTCTTCTGGATCAAATACCGGAAATGGCAGAATTCCATCCAAAACAGGAGCTGACCCAAGAAGAAATATCGGATCTACTCGCGTTCGTGAGCCTTGGACTTCGAACGAGCGTCGCGTGCAGGGCACATTTCCTGCGACTACAAGGCGTCAAGGTGTTAGCATTCATCATCCAGTCAGTTTCTCCGCAGTACCTAACAGTTCGAGTGCTCGATAGTGTTGTGGGGATACTCGAATCAATTCTCCAGACCTCAGTCTCGGCGGAGGTCGCAAGCGATTTCATTCAGCTGCTTTTGTTCCGAAACACGAACTGGTTCTTAGCTCCATTCGAGACCCAGGGAAAACTAATCCGAGAAGTCCTACCGGCCTACCTGAAAATACTCGGTGATATCTGCACTTCTCAAGTAGCAAATGGGCAAAAGACACCCGCGATTGCAGCCGCCACTAGCGCAATGGAGGCACTCGGTATCGTCAGCGCTGCAACGGGTGTCGTGCCAAGCGGAGCCACTCATTCGAACTCCCGTTTCATTGATGTGAACTTCTTTTGTAATCTACTTGTACAAGTATACGCTCCTCGTCTCGGCCTTAGGGGCGAGCGCAGCTCAAGCTCGAGCCACTTGAAAAGCGCAGAGCAGTTGGCGAGTCTACGGCAACTCGTTTTATCTGAACTGATCGATCGACTCTTATTCCCGGCTACAGCAAGTGACGATCTTAGCCAGTGGAGTCAATTGCTCGCACATATTCACGATCGCTGTGAGAAGATCGAGCTCGAATCGTATGCTCATGACGGTGATGGCGTTGAAGTGAAGGAGATTCTGTCATATCTCACACGAGTCCTATCGAGCGATTTATCCACACAGCATCGCTTTGTAATGACCACTAAAGTGTGCAAGCTGTCCCAAGGGACACAACGGCTTTGGTGGCAAGCGATGCGATCACCCGTTCCAGATATTCGACTGGAAGGCTTGAAGTTGTTCGAAACATATTGTTCAGACAAAGTTGTTCTCAAGCGCCGAGACATTATCATGCTGGTCTCAGCTCTTCAAGCGTACCCCATCGACCTCTCGACTGCAGACGTGCTTCTGAATCTTGTTGTAGGTCGAAAACACATTCCATATTATGGAAACGCATCCACAAACTCCCCGACGACCACGGCTCGATCCATCAATGTTGCGCGTCTTGAGTTCGTACCAATGGTACTGTTGGGTCTTTCCTCTCGCGCGGACTTTGACGTTCAGCTGCACGTCATGTATGAGGTGAAAACGTTGATGGCAACTGCGACTGCTGGCCAAAACGCCGTCGAAGCAGTCAGGTCATGGCCTCCTTGGCTAGGCCAACTGCTCGCAACTATTCGGCGCGCTGCTGCCGCGGCTTCGTTGGCAAGTACCAGCACCGCACCTGGTGAAGCAGAACTTGGGCTGAGTCCACAGGCCCTAAACGATTTGTGTGCTGCTCTGACTGATGATCACGCGCCAGTAAGCGCAAAACTTGACGCAATCAATGCGATTGGGTACGCGAGGGATCTGCGTGGATGTGATTTTGCGCTGAGCTTGCTCCAGTGCTCTGACTTACCTGCATCGATGGTGAAGGCGATTGTTTGCACCGTTCAGGATCGCTTTTCTTCTCGTCGTGCACATCTTGTGAACAGGATTGGCAAGCAGCTCATCGTTGACGTTATGGTTTACAGCGTTCTCCACGTTCGTAATGGCTGGTTGCATTTTCTGGAGCTTTATTTCTGCAATTACCGGAATACCTCAGATCTGTATGCCTTGATCGCGCCAACTATCAACCGAATCGTTCGGAGAATATCACCGCATAAAGGGCCAACAGGAAGTCCCGTCAAACCTGTCCCCCAGGAGCACGTTGAATTTATGTGGGAGAACCTGTCTCAAGTGGCTTCGATTTTGTCTCTGATGACAACATTCTCAGAGAAAATATCTTGCGGGGACGGAAGCGCCCTATCACGGGATGAGCACCAAATTGTGTATCGCAAGGCTTTTGATCTCTGGTGCTTTGTAATTCCTCGACTTCACAAGATCAACTGGGACGATATGAAGAGTCAGCTCATGCAAAATGCGAGCTTTAGCGAGGAGATTCCAATGAAAGATAAAGAGATCTTTTGCTACGTCATCGCAGCGGGCGGGCATGCGAGGTTTCTTGCTCTGGACACCATGGCTCGGTACATAAAATTTGTAAACGAGAGCAAGGAGATCGATGGAGAGCTGCTTAACCATGTGAGGAGAACGCTTGAACACCTGCGACTGATTCCATCTCCGATTCATAAACCTCCACCATCCTCGTCAAAATCGAGAACCTCGTTTTCGTCACCAGCTGGTGTCGCTGATGCGTTTGCTTCCTATACCGCGGACGCTGCTGCGTTCTTCGGAGAAACAAGGAGCCGCGAAGGGCAGCTTCCACGAGAACTCGCTCAACTTTACATCCTCGATTTGCTGTATAACGTTCTCGGTAGCGAGCTTCAGAGATCCCAAACTTTTGAGACCGTCCAGAGTTTGGCGGAACTTGTCATCTTACTGGCGTCAGTAGCTCTTCGCCTACATCCAGCAGACGAAGATGAAGTTCCCTCGAGTGCGTCTGAAGTGATGAAAAGTCTCCAAATTATTGCGTTGACTGATCTATCGTTCTTCACGGATATCGACAAGCTGAAACAAATCATGTCATTGTGGGGACCGCACCATGACTCACATGTAACGTTCTGCAGCTCATCTCTTCTTGAATCTGAGACTCAGCTTCTCAATGACGCATTTGCCAAGCGTTGGATCCGCGCGCTGAGTACCCATAGCAACGAATTCAATCCTTACTTGATCGAGAAGGACGCATCATCCCAAGCGAACATTCTCGCCAAAGAAGAGTCGGCTTGCGAGGCATTGTGGCGTGAGATTAAAGGTGACATCGCTGTTGCAGATGCAGCACGCTTTGACGCGATGCAAGATGACGACAAAGGGTTGCCCGCCACACTGAAGCAAGATGCGGAGAAATTCGCAAGTAGTGTGCACAAGCTCATCACACAGTCTTCTCGCGAGACCCGTTTGTCTGCTGCGGATGATGTGCTACCAGATGGGATAATTGGAACACAGCAAACCTCCGAGCAGTCTTCTGACGTAAATGGAGATACGGTGTTGTGGAAGGTGAACTCACGTGAAAACAACCTCCGAATGCGACTTCGATTGAAATCTGTACGCGAGGACTATCGACTTCGAAACGTTAGCTGTGAGTACGGCGACAACTCCCTCCATGAAGATGTTCACGCTCGGCTCAGCAACCATCGCATTGGTCCACGTCGGTTCCTAAGCGCTCGTGATAATATCGGTGGTGCAGCAAGTGGAAATGAAAACGACAAATCATGGCGAAGTGAGACAGGGTCTGACTATAGTGACTTTCTTGTGGATGCTCAAATGCGAGCAGCCATCATTCGGTCATGTCCAAGCGTTGGTTCGGACCGAGATTCGTTTGGCGGTGATGTTTCGGATGATGAAGATGACGATGAGCTGCAGCTGAGTGCCTCACAAGAACTACTTGGAGATGCTGATGCGGCATTTGACAAAGAGGCGGAAGAGGTTGTGACAGCAGAACAGCCTAACGTGACACAGACAGAACTTGCTCCAATACCTATTGTGACACCCTCTGACGCATCTCGGGCAGCAAATGTTCGATCGACGAGTCCATCTTCTCCTTTTGGTTCACTGTCAACTTTCGGCGCGTCAATTTTGAGTGTTGTTGGCGGGGTGACTGACGTTGTGACAAAGGCCGCGAAAGAAGCCAAAGATGCTGTCGAGTTCGGTGTCGACTCGCTATATACTGCTCGCGATACGCTGTCGGAGGATGCACACTCACTCGCACAAGGAGTCAGTGCAGCGCTAACTGATCGACCGGAATTCAAACCGCCAAACATACTCGATCGAGCAAATGTGGAAAACGGTATCCAAACACTAACTGTCTCAACTTCGCCTGATCAAGAAACTCCCACAGCAGTGTCGAGTGCACCTAGTTCTAGTGAACGGCCTGTTCTGTTTCCACCGACACCTCCTACAAGTGCTTTGAAGGAAAAGAACGTTAAGTCAAAGTCTCCTGGATCGACTGGAAACCAGGCGTCGAAGCACGAAATGGAGCTTGACGCGAGTCTCGTCCGCCACATGAATGTAGTGGCGGGTAAGCTCGTACTAACTGAGTCTCACCTATGGTTTGTCGCCGAACGAGTGATCGACGAACACGAGACTGTCCTCGCAGAGCGCAAAAAAGGCGTGCCAACAGAGTCTGCGTGGAGATTTCTTTTTAAGCGTCGATGTTGGAAGGTGGATGACATCTCCAGCATTAATCGCCGCCGTTATCTGCTCAAACCCTGTGCGGTTGAGATCTTCATTCACTCAAGTCGCGAAAACTACTTCTTCAGTCTGCTAATGGACGATATTGTTCGTTTTCACGAAGCACTCATGTCACGACGGCCTCTGTTACTGCGACGCGATCCGACGATGCGGCGACTTCGACATCCAAGCAGTATCTTTCGGAATTCCAACATGAGCGTACGATGGATGAACCACGAGATTTCGACATTTGAGTACCTGATGTGGCTCAACACAATAGCTGGTCGAACATACAACGACCTCACACAGTACCCCGTCTTTCCGTGGGTTATTGCCGACTATGAATCCCCTGTTCTCGACCTTTCTCGCCCGTCAACATTCCGCGACTTATCTAAGCCTATCGGCGCGTTGGATCCGACAAGGTTAAAGTTCTTCCTCGATCGGTATAATGCGTTTGAAGACTCTGACATTCCCAAGTTCATGTGAGTTGATATTCACGTTGCTCCTCTAACCTCAGTGGATTGATTCGATATTCGGTGTGATAGGTACGGCACGCACTACTCGAATATCGGTGTCGTCTTGTATTATTTGATTCGTTTGGAGCCGTTCACCTCTTATGCGTTGAACGTCCAAGGTGGCAAATTTGATCACGCAGACCGGCTGTTCCATTCTATCGCAGAAACATGGACCAACTGTCTGCATGATTTCAATGATGTGAAAGAACTTACGCCAGAGTGGTTTTATCTCCCCGAGTTTTTAAAGAATTGCAATCGACTTGATCTCGGCGCAAAACAAAGTGGTGTGCCATTGGGAGATGTGATTCTCCCTCCTTGGGCACACTCTCCTGAAGATTTTGTGCTCAAGAACCTTCTGGTAAGTCGTATCTATCGTGCTCGCTTTAGATTTCTCATGGAGCTCACACACTGATACGAGTAGGCCCTGGAAAGTGAATACGTATCAACCAACATCCACCGTTGGATCGATCTAATATTCGGCGCCAGTCAACGTGGACCCGCTGCCGTGGAGGCGAACAATGTCTATTTCTACCTAACCTACGAAGGCATGGTCGATGTTGATTCGATCACGGATCCCGTCACGAAGTCGTCAATGCGTGCCCAGATAGCTCATTTCGGACAAACGCCGACACAAGTACTACGTGAACCTCACCCTCCCAGGTTGACTGTCGCTGGTAAAGTGGTTGCTAGGCGCGAGAGTTTCAGCGGAGAGTCAGTCGCATCCCGAGCATCACTTACCTCGAGCCCGAAGGCCCTGGGTTCACTGTCGGACGGGAAGTTCACTGTGCTTCAGGTTCCTCACGAGCACCCTGTAGCTCTGCTTCATTTAGTGCCTGGGGCTTCCACAATGATATGTGTCGACACCAACGGCCAAGTATCGATGCAGCGATACGGAACGAAGTGCGTAAAAGTACACCACACGCCGTTCATGAATGATCTGTCGTCAACGGCTACGAAAGCTTCCGGTGTATTCAAGCCACCACCGGCGTCGACTACTCCTCAAGCACTAGGATCAAGCAGCATTATTCAACAACCCTCAAGTGGATTGGCAGATTCAGCTGTGGAAGTCATCGCGTCTGCATCAAGCGATTACATCGAGGTTCATGATCGCAAGACTCGGAAAATTGTGGGCGAGAAGCGGCTCGTGGCTCTTGACCAACGAAATCAAACGATCGCGTTTCTAAATAGTGGGAACGTTTATTGCTCCGTCGGCCACCATGACTTCTCAGCAAGATTCCATTCTTCCAGCGATGGCGCCCTTTTGTATCGGCTTCTTCAGCACCAAGCAGTTGTCAAGTGCGTTGGCGCCAGCTCAAATGGGTCACTCCTGGCGCTGGGTTCTTCGGATGGTACGATCTCTGTTTGGAAAGTGGCTCACATCGCATCGACGCTGCTTGATTCGATTAAGATCTTCCGAGCCTCGAAGAATGCACGACCTGTTCACGCCAATGACTACGCAGCGGACCAAGTATTACTCGGTCATAACTCACCAGTCAATTGCGTTGCTGTCTCCGACGACCTAAATGTTTGCGTGAGCGGATCTGTCTCGAACGAATGCCTTGTTCACGACTTGGCTGATGGCTCCATCCTTGACCATTTGGTCATTCCAGGCACAAACGCGCCAGGTGTCATCTCTATCGCCTTGTCGCCTGTGGGCTACGTGCTCGTGCAATCTCTTGGACTTGACTCGCCGATGCTCTATGCTTTCCACTTGAACGGGACACTGCTGGCCAAGACTGAACTGGACGGGGCAACGCCCATGACATCCATTAGTGTCTGCATGCGCTTCTCCAAGGTAATCGTGAGCAACACTGATGTTGCTGTTGCCTACTCAGCGCATTCGCTGGGAGAGAAGGAAGTGCTCTTAGAGAAGCAGGAGCACGGAGACATCTCGTGCCAGGCACTTTCGCCAGATGAGACTCACATCGTTTTCGGCGTCGGCACTGGGAAGCTTGTCTCGCTCTCGCTATTAGCACGTAGTACATCGCAACCAGCCACGTCTCTGTCCCTCACCTCCGGCACCGATTAGGGATACACAAGGTTCGTCTATGGGCATACGTATAATGTTATCTTAGCTTACTCCTCCATGTCGACATCGTCCGTGCCATCCTGTGCCGACTCATCGCCTGCTTCCTCCTCGTCATCCTCATCCGCCGGGCGGTTGGCGATGGCTTCCTTGAGCTCTGCGATAGTCTCGACGACGCCTTCGAGCTGCGAATCCAGGTGGAACTCGTCGCCAAGCTCCTGCTGGAGCTTTTTCAGCAGCTCTTCGCACTTCTGGAAGAACTCGAGCGAGAGCGTGAGGTCGTCCATGGCGCGGTAGCATGTGCCCACGAGGAACCAAAGCTCGGCGTTTTCGTCGTCCTCCTGCATCACGCCCTCGAGCACGTCGCACGCCTTCTCGTACATCTCGAGCTCGATCAGCAGCTTGCCCGTGGTCACGCGGTACTCAAGCGACGGCAGCGTGTCGACGTCGCAGTTCTCGTCGAGCCGCCGGTACGTCTCCTCCATAAGGTGGACAGCCTCTCCCTTGCGCTGCTCGGCGAGCTGCTCGTTGCCCGCCTCCTCGGCCGTGCGGTGCTGCGTGAAGCGCAAGTTGGCCAGCGCCTGCGTGGGCTCGGGCAGCCCGATGTCGTACTTCATGGCCTCCATAAAGTAGTTCTCGCAGCGTGTCTCGGCCTCGTCTTCAAAGCAGAGATCCGTCATGTAGAGTTCGCCGAGCGAGCAGTAGGCCTCGCAGATCTGCTTCTTGATGACCTGGGCCTCGTCGCTCGTGGGCTCGACCTGCGCGAGCTCCTGCTGCATGACGGCCACGCCCTGCGTGAGGTACTTCTCGGCCTCTTCGCCCGGCACGAGCTGCGCCAGATAGAGCCATTTGCTTGGGTTCTGCGCCGGCGCGAGCTGCACGCTGCGCTGGAAGGCCTCGACCGCGCGCTCCGGGTTGCCGAGCTCGGTGCTGAGCTCGCCGACGGCGTCGAGCAGCGCCGTGTTGTTGGGCTCTTTGAGCAGCGCGCGCTCGTAGAACTGGGCCGCGAGCTCCGGCTGGCACTGGTCCACGAGTGCCTCGGCCTTGGCCACGAGCTGCGCCACGGAAAAGTCCTTCTTCTTGGCGCCGGCCTTCTTCACCATGATAGATGGATTCACAATGTCGCCAAGAACGGCTCGACTGGCCGTCATGACGCGTACCCCGAGTCACCACGGGTTACAGACGCACACTATACACACTAGTATACACAGGTTACACGGATCTCTGAGTCTGAGTCTAGAGCTCCTTCAACGAGGTCAAGTTGGAAAATTGATTGGTTTTTCATTTCACAGGCCGTCCATGTCCGATTCGTAGTCGTGGAGCGTGTCGTGGTCGTAGCTACTGACGCTCGTCTGCGAGAGCGGCGCGTCGTCGTAGAAGATGTCCGAGTAGCCGCCCTGGCTCAACTGCGAGGACCGGTAGCTGTCCGATTTTTCGGAGAGGCACTCGTCGGGCGACTGCATGATCGAGAGGTTGTCGTCCTCGACCTCGTGGGACGCATTGCTGTCGAGGAAGTGGTCCTGGTCAAAGTCGCCGTCGTCCATGACTCGGATCTTTGGCGACGGCTCGCGGCGCGGCGTGACGGCGAGGAAGAGCTCCGACATGGCGAGTGTGCAGTCCTGTTGCACGCTCAGCGCCGGCTCGCGATTCCGCCGCAGTGAGAGGACGGCGATCAGCACCACGATCACGGCGATCGAGATGCCACCGACTACCAGGTAGGGCACGATGCTGTCGCCATTGGCGCTGGACGTTGTTGTGAGTGGTTCGTTGGGAACCGGCACAGTGGTCGCGGGTGTGGGCACGAAGTAGATCGTGTCGTTAGACGGCGTGCGCTCGGGCGAAGGTGCCGGAAGGACAGTAGGCTCGGCTGTTGTTGGCGTGGGTGTTGGCTCTGGGTGTGGCGTTGGCTTGTCACTTGGATGTGTTGAGTTCGAGTGCTGATCCGCCAGAGGACCTCTGGAGGCGTCCGCCATTCTTGGAGTTGGAGCAACCGCAGGGTTCGCTGGGATGACTGCGGGAGTTGTAGGGGCGACGAAAGGAGTCGAAGGGGCAGCCGGAGGAGATGCAGGGGCCGTAGGAGGAGTGGCTGGCACAGTCGCGGCAGCGGGCGGCGGAGGTGGCGGCGGTGGTGGTGCGACTGCTGGTGGTGGAGGAGTCGTCGACTCGCCTTCTTTCGGAGGAGCTGTTGCAGGAAGAGGAGGCGCTGTTGTGGCATCTATCGACCAAAACACGTCGTCTCTTAGCAATCCATCATCCTATCCGTCAAAACCCGTTTCGTACCTTCTCCGAGAACCGCACCCAGCAAGAGAACCAGGTACACGAGCGACCACACGCGTCTCATCGCTCCTGTCTACTACTGACGCCGCCAAGCCGCCACGCGCTAAGACTTCGCCGTCGCTTTTGTCCCGTCGCATCCTCTGTCCCACTAATCGCGCTTCCCGAACGCTCTGCGTCGCGACACCATCGCACACAATGCTTCCTCTTCACCATGGCCGCACTTTCTCGGAACTCCGCGCCTAAGTTCGCCTTCCTCACCTACGTTCGCATACGAACTTAGACTCAATCTGGAACTGACTCACCAACTTGAAACAACACAAATCCTTTCCCCAATACAAGCCCTTCTCTCTTTCAAATTTTAAAACCTCGTCGCGCGCGGTCTAAAACTAACCACCGCCTTCACGTTAGACCTCCATTTGCCGCCCCTCTCTCGTCGCAGACATGATGCGCCGCACGACGCTCGGCCCTATCTCCTCCTCGCAGCTCAACGCGCGCTCCACGGTGCTCGGGCACCCGGACGCGCGCGTCTCCGTGGGCGCCAAGCCGCCCGTGCGCCAGTCCATCGGCGGCGTGCGGCGCGGCTCGACCGCCGGCCCCGGCGCGCGACCGCCCACGGCGCCGCCGCGCAACTCGATCTCTCGGCAGTCGACCGGCACGAGCGGCAGGCGCAGCAGCGCCTACGGCGGCGCGCGCATGTCCATGGCCGCCGGACGCGGCTCGACGCGCACGGACCCGCGCCCGCTGGCCGACCGCACGTACATGACGAGCTGCATCCAGGCGCTCGTCGAGTGCCTCACCGAGCGCCAGTACGACCACCCGGTGCAGGCCAAGATCCTTGTGCGCGGGCCGTCGAAGAAGGACTTTACCAACATCATCCAGTTCTTGTTCCGCCAGATCGACCCGACGTTCGAGTTTGGGCTCAAGCCCGACGACGACGTCGCGGCGCAGTTCAAAGTGCTGCGGTACCCCTTCGGCATCAGCAAGACGGCGCTCACGGCCGCCGGCAGCCCGCACACGTGGCCCGTGCTGCTCGGCGCCATCGCCTGGGTCGTCGAGCTGCTCTCGGTGCGTCTCGCTGGGTTGTTATGTTGTGCGTGCGTTGCTGACATGTATGTGTGTGTGCAGTACGACGAGATCGTCCAGGACCAAGTGGACCCGGAGAACGGCGACAAGCGCTTCTTCGAGTACCTGAGCACGTCCTACAGCGTCTTCCTCGCGGGCGACGACGACCAGTACAACGAGCTCGCGGCCCAGGAGCGCGCCAAGCTCGACGGGCAGAACCAGGTCATCCGCGACGAGTGCGCCGACCTCGAGCGCGCGAACGAAGAGCTGCGCCAGCGCATCGAGCAGGCCAAGAGCGCCAAGTCGTCGCTGCCGACGCTCAACGCCAACAAGGCCGACCTCACGAGCGATCTCGACAAGTTCAAGAAGCTCGTGTCGTCGCTCGAGACCCACCAGAGCCAGCTCGTCGACAAGATCAAGGAGCGCGAGAGCGAGCGCGAGAAGAAAGGTAGGCAGGCGATGCCATCGCTTTCGTGAGGAACATGGACTCACACTTCTGTCCACAGAGAGCGAGCTCGCGGCGCGCCAGAACGAGATCCGCAACCTGCAGATCCGCATCGACAACCAAGAGCTCTCGGCCGACGACGTGCAGAAGATCTCCAAGGAGCGCCTGCGCCTCAACGAGCAGCGCAACATGGTCGCGAGCCGCCAGAAGGACATCCAGAACCAGATCTGGAGACAGGAGACCTACATCGCCGAACAAATGGACAAGGTATGGGGGCTCATCGATGGACGACGCGGCGTCTTAAACTAACTTGGTCCATGGTCGTAGCTTGAAGCTCATGTCCAGCAGTATGCCTCGACGGCCACGAGAATGAAGCTGCTTCCGAATCTCGCCAAGAACGCCCACAACTTTGACTACGAGATCGAGCTGGACGCTCACACCGGTGGCGTCGAGGCCGCCCATCGTCTGAGTCTGCATCTCAAGCAGAACATCCGCGCGGCGTTGCTTCGCTTCAAGAAGAACCGACAAGAGCGGACGCAAGTCGCGCTGGACGAAGTGCTACAACTGCAAGCTGAAGTGGAGAAGAGCCGTGAGCATCTCAAGGTCGAGTTTGACCAGGAGCAAGCCATGGAATCCAGAGTGCGCAAGCTCGAGGACACGATCCGCCGCGAGAAAGAGCTGCGCGAGAACACTATCAACCAAAAGCTGTCCACCGCCGAAGACGTGGAGCTCGAGATCGAGAGCATTCTCAACCAAGGTGACATGTCTGCCGAAGAAGTGCAAGCACGGCAGAACCTCGACCAGCTCAAGAAGGCGTACGTGGGTTCCCATACATGGGTGCCGATTGTTCCATCGATTGACGAAAATGCTTCTTGTCTTTAGATATGCCGCACAGACCGAGATGTACGAGGGCAAGCTGGAGAAGACCCGAAAAGAGATCGAGAAGGCTCTTGTGTGCTGTACAGAGACGAAAGAGCGAATCGAGGAAGTAATCGCAGCACTGGAGCAAGAGGTCGAGAGCTTCTGGTTGTAGACTGGCACCTGCGTAGAGAGAGTATAATAAGATTATTAACACCAAGGATGAGCTGTTCAGGAAAAGGAAACTGGTTCGATTGTTCTGTGGCATTGACTGGTAACGAGGCGTTGTGCGATCCATACGCCTTGGTGGGCTACTCTACGATTCCGTGAGCGAGTTGGAGCGCTGCACAAAGAGATCGAATTTTTCTTGCAGCTTCTGACGCTGGGCCTGGCGTTTGGACGCGAGCACGGAACGGTTGCGGTTCCAAAACTCGATCTCGTCTTCCGGGATGCCTAGGCCCTCGTCGTCGCTGTCTGCTTCCGGGAACGCGAGGCTGAGCTGGTCTGAGCCGTTCCACCCCATGGACGAGAGCAGCTTCATCTCGCGTTGTTCATCGAGAGAGAGCTGAGTCCGCAAACACACGTGGTCGCACGCAGCTGTGCACTGGTGCGGCGCGTTCGGATCCTCGGCGCTCTCTTCCGGCTCGCTGTCCAGGTCGCTTTGGTTCTCTTCGTCCGAGTTGCCGTCCTGGCTGCTTGTCGAGTGGCTTGAGGAGCCGACCTCGGACACGGACAGCGTTACCTTGGAGGAGGAGGACGAGGACGGTGCGAGCTTCTTCTTGCTCTTCTGCTTTCCGGTCGCGGCCTTGTTGTGCTGGGTCTGTTTGTCTACGGTCTGCTTCTGCTTGGTCGCGGTTTTTCGCTTCTTTTTCTTTTCCTTGCGCTTTTCCTTCTTCTTGGCGAGGCGGCGCGACTCGTCGTCCTCCTCGGCCAGTAGCTGCTCCATCATCTCCTTCCCGTGCAGCGCCTCGACGGCTACATCAAAATTATGGCGCAGCGTCGCCACGGCGCAGTGCACGAGCAGCTCCTCGGACCGCTTCTCGGTCTTGGACTTGGTCCAGAGGCTCTGCATTTTGTCCCAGATCACGATCCCGAGGCACGTCAGCACTTCGTCCTGGGCCTCAGCGATCGTGCGCGCATGGCGGTCCCCCCAGTCGCCGACGATCTCCTGGTCTGCGCGTGTCATGAGCTGCGACATGAAATCAATGTGGCACGGCACGACGATGTGGCTCGTCGCGCGCGAGTACGTCAGTTCGTCGAAGAGGTACGATGTGTAGTGGAGCTCGTCGCCGTAGTCGCCGCGGTCGTGGTGCTTGTCGGCACAATCAAAGCCGGCGCAGTCCTCGCAGTCGTCCTCGCTGCAGCTCGAGCCGATGAGCAGGTCGTAGGCCTCTAACACTTTTTCTTTACAGCGACAGCAGAACCGATGTCGTCGCAGGTAGTTCTCCAGGTCGGTCAAGAACTGGTCCGAGTCGATATGCGAAAGATGGCGCTGCTGGTCTTCGGGCAGTTTGTTCCAGAGCGCTTCGAATGCTGCGGGCCGCGGACGACTGCGCGCGCGCTGCGAATGGAGCGGGCACCGCACGCGCGCGGTCGCGGCCTTGTTCGCCGCGCGGTTGTACTTGGTGAGCGAGAGGTTCCCCCACCGCTCGTGGTGCAGGAAGAGCGCGAGCGACGAGTCCGGGTTGCCCATGTGCGCGTTGCAGAGGCGGAAGTGCGCGTCGTGGTCGAACGAGAGCCCGGCGTTGAGCACGAGCGCCGGCGGCGCGGCCGAGCCGGCCAGCAGCTTCTGGAAGAGCGCCTCGGTGCCGCCGCGGCAGCCCAAGCACGGCAGCAGCTCGGCCACGGTCTGCAGGAAATGCTGCGAGTCGCCGCGCAGCGACGCCGTGCGCTCGGCGTCCGTCAACAGCATCCATCGCTACGCAGAGACGGCCGTCAATCACACCATCAGGGTTGTCGTCCACAGGTTCCTCGCGTGGGGCGCACCTTGCGGAACTCGCGCGACTCGGCGGCGCTGGGCTGGCACTGGCAGTTGTACGGAAGCTCGTGGAGGCTGCGCTGCAGCGCGGCGCCGCTGGCGAGCGGCCGGCAGACGCTCAGCGCGTCTGCGCCGTCGTCGGCGAAGAGCAGGTCGTCCGCCGGCACGCCGCGCACGCGGATGCCGTCGTCCGGGCTCGCGTCGCGCGCGCTGTCGGCGAGGGCCATGCTGACACAGTCGGGGCTCGCGCGGGCAGGCGAGGAGGATGGCGAGGGCCACGCGATATGCTCTCTCGCGCGACAACCAGAACTGGCGCAGCCGCTGGAACGCAGGAAGTGGGCAAGTACATCCGTATGATTGGTGGAAATTCGGATCTTGCGAGGTATAACAGCCAATCAGAGGCGTTGAAATGATAATAACGAGGTCTGATTGGTGGAAAAGACGACGCGGTGCAGGCCGCCTTTCCTCGCCGAAGGAGATCAAGCGCCCCGTGATCGCACCGCACCGTGGAAAGCCGGAAGGCGCTCGACACAGGAGCCAGCGGGCCGTGGGCGCGGCTGCTGCGGGTCCCCACGCGACGCGCGCGGCGGGTTCTCGCGCTGTGGAGGCAGCACGCCGAGGGGGGATGGAGCCGTTGGCGACATGGTCCCCTGGCCCGCAGAACGTGGACACCGCTTGTGAAACCTGATACGAACTGGGATACCGTGCAGCTGGTAGGTCACAGCTTTGGCGGTTAAGAACTGTTTCTAACTGAAATGGCGGCACTTCAAGGTGTCGAAGGTCTTCCCATCTCCATCCTCACAACCAGCAGCAGAATGGGACTGCTCTATTGGCACGTCCTACAGGAGTGGCGAGTCGAGCACGTGAGGTCGGTACAACGTGGAGATTAAACTGTTACCGTATTGTTCCCAAGGCTGTGGTCGAATCCAGCAGGGCCTGTCCCTGCAGAAGAAACTGCACCATCGAGCAGCCAAACTAGACCACGCAAGCGATCTGGTCACGCCAATCTTGTTTTCAGCTTTTCCACGATGGACTCTAGTCGTTCTTGCTTGGAGATCAACGGCGTAGCCTTGGGCTTGGGCGGGAACTCGGGCAAACCGCGCACGCCAAAGACAGGCTGCATGTCTTCTTCGAAGATGACGTCGTTCTCCGACACAAAGTAGGGCTCGAGTGCGAGGAAGCGCATGTTCTCGTCCACATTCTTGGCCAAATTCCTCCGCAGCAGCAGCTTCGACTCGAGAAGCATGGCCACTTCTTTCCGAGTGAAGACACGATGGCCGGCGAAGGCACGGTAGATCCGCTCCAGAGCCTGCTCTAGGATCTGTAGATATCGTAAAAGCGCACATGAGCCACGCGATCCGATCCAGGGAATTATACGCAGCAGTACCTTTCGATGAGAGGTGCCTTTCTTGGTGATCGGGTCGACCCGCCTGGAGCGGTCGCTGGGAAGAGCAGTGTGTGAGGCATTGCTCTTCCGAGGCTGCTTGCCCACGTTGTTGTTGGCGCCGATGTAGCCACGGCAGTTGGTGGAGCCGCATAGACACGTGGTGATTTCCTAGTCAGCAAGCCCATGTGTGTCTCAGTGACCACGGCTAATACGTTCAGTTCGCTGAAGCCACGTACCAAGACGCTAAAAGACTGGAACTTGTAGTCGAACGACAGTTCCTCGCCGGGGTTGATGTCGCGCAACGCGAAGATGGCGCAGCGCTCTTCTCCGTTCACCTCCCACTTCTCGACGCCACAGTTCGGGTCGCAGCTGTGGTTAATGAATCGCGCCAGGCCGCCCATACGCGTGGCATCGATGACTTCGCCCCCACTGAGCACCATCATGTACCGATGCTTTTCGTTGTGGTATCGCTGGCGATCATGCAGTCAACCCCGTCAGTGGCACCAACCTAGCACGAGAATGGCAACAAAAGATTTACCAGTCGACGTAGATGGTACTCTTGCTCGGTCACGATCTCGCCCATGTACTCGGCGACGAACTCTCCTTGCTTGATGAACTGCTTGGTCACAATGCCGAGGCCTTTCTTGCCAGCGTCGATTACTTCGGCGATCGGCATCGCACCGCGTTGTATTCGCTGGTTGTCGCATCGGTTGCCGCAAGGGCAATGGTCAGGATTGCATTCAATGAGAGCCTGGACGTTGACCGATGAACGTTAGCTTGGTGGGAGGATATGTGGATACTAATTCTCGTGGACCCACCGCTCGATTAACGCAGTCTTCCAGACAACCCCACTGATCTTCGAGCTCAGGGGGCTTGCACGAACAAACCGGAACCTCATCCTATGTGAGCGTACGATTCATTAGTCATGGAAAAGCCTGTCGTGGCGAAACTGCTGACTCACCACTTCCCACGTGCGAGGTTTACGCTGCACGTACACGTTCTGCGTGATGATTCTTGCCTCTGCCAGCGCCACATCGATGGGGCGTTCGCCAGTCGCTCGGCTTTCGTGGAGTTTGCGCGCTGCTTTCTTTGCACTGAACACATAATCGTCCCATCAAATACGCTTCTCGTTCGCAGGCACATGCCACTCCAAAGCAGGCTCACGTCGGCAGTCGCATCTCCTTGGCACGCGCCAAGATCTCGTGCACGTCTGTCGGGATCGCATCGGACGCGGCCTTCTTCGGTGGCTCCTTCACTGGCGACGGCATCGTGTCAACGTCAATCACCTCAACGGCCGGAACTTTCTCCGTCTTCGCTTCCACATGTTCTAGATCTGGTTTCGCCACCGGCGCTTCATCAACCACTGCTGGAACTACAGGCGCTTGCGCTGGTACAGCAGGCGGCGCCGGCGCGAGGCGAGGAAGCCGCTTGGCCGCGTCGTTTGAAGTCGTGCGAATCGAACTCTCCGTTGAGCTGCTCACGGCCGCCAGCGACGGCACGAGCGGCGGCCCAAGTACCGCGATCCCCATAGCGTTGGCACCGAGCAGCGAGAACGGCTGGAGCGGCACGCCCCACGCGCCGCTGGACACCGCGCCGTTCTCCAGGTCGGCGCCGTCGATGTCCATTATGCCCCGGCCAGTGCCGGCCGTGGTCGAAAATGGGTAATGGCCTGGCTATGGCACGATATGATTGGCTGAAATACAAATTTCCAAAACAAGGTGAGACGAAGTGACAAGGGTAAAAATCATTGCACCTCGTCACAGCTTTCCATTCTGCATTGCGGGCCGATGAGCAAGCTCTCGACTGGAGCAACATCGTGCGGGGGAGCTCTACGACTGGTCCACGAGAGTAGAACTCGTGGCTCACAGACTGCGTCTGTCTCGTTGTTGACCGGCTCAGCTGGGGAGCGTTGTCCTCTTCCATCCTCCTTCCAAGAGACGCCTCGCCATTACAAACTGTGCGAATGCTGTCTGGATTTTAATCGTTGGCCACAAGGCAGCAGCCACACGTGTATGGCCGTCATGGGCCCAGTGTATTTTGTTCGTGTCGCGCGTCTTATCGGAGCTCTCCGTTGCGCTCGTCATCGGAGAGCGAGACCCAGACGACTTCGCGCGGCCACGTCGCAGAGCCACTTGTCAGGTGATCATGTCGATCAAATTGTCTTCTACAATCGATGAGCACGCCTGGATGAAGGCTTCCTGGGCTCGGAAAGGTTGGGCGAGTGTCGGATGGTCGGCACCAATCACAAGCCGCTCAAGTCCACCAAGAGGTCCCAACCTCCTGCTCGCCACTCTGGGGGCACTCGGCGTAGAGGGTCCTCCGTCTCGGATCCAGAAGGAGCCGCTCGCTTCGTGGCTGGTGACTAACCTCGCCACGTACGAGAGGAGACGCTCCTGCGATCGCTGATGCGTGCGGTCCTCGCTCTGCTCGTGGTCATTGTCTTCGCTGGCGGGAAGCCAGAACGGCTTCAACTACTTCGACAATTTATACTCATCTACGGAACGATCCCTCGACAACAGCTCGTTTTCACCGTGAAACCTCTACAATCGCATACCCGGTGGAAACTCCCGATCTGAAGAAGCCAGTCGTCTCCACCATGCGTCAACTCAGCTGGTCTTGGCGGCGTCCGATTGGTCTCTTCTTTCGCGTGGGAGAGCTGCTCCTGGTGAGCTGAACGTTGCCGGGAAAAGACAGACGCCACTCGCTCTCCCGCCTCTCGCTCGCTCCCTCCTCGGCCCCCCTAGCGAGGCGCGCTCGCTCTCTCACTCGCCAACCTGCAGCCGCCAGCACAGAAGCCCCCTCAAGCCTCTCACGATGCAAACCACCGGAGTGCTGCGCCTGCTCGTGCTCGCCGCCGCGGCCATGACCGCGTACGCCGCCGACGCTGTGATGCCGCAAGCCCACGGGCTCGCGGTCGCCGGCGACGCCCACCGCAACGCCGTTGAGACGGTCCACGTCACGCGTGTGCTCAAGAAAGCGACACAAGCGCCGACGCCAACGCCGGCCGATGAGGAGGACGAAGAGGTCGACCAGACCGACGCGCCGTCGCCGTCGCCGACGCCGAGCGAGAAGAAGAAGACCAAGAAGAAGAAGGAGGCGATGCCTGCGCCTGCTCCGACGACCACGGCGCCTCCGCCGGCGACGCCCGAGCCGACGCCGGCGCCTGCTCCAGCCGAGGAAGCGCCTTCTCCGACCCCGAAAAAGCACACGAAGAAGAAGAAGAAGGAGGCTGCTGCGGATGCCGAGCCGGCGCCTGCCCCGGCCCCGGAGCCTGCCCCTGCTCCTGCTCCTGCCCCCGCTCCGGCGCCTGCTCCGTCTCCGAAGAAGGCCAACGACAAGAAGATCAAGGGTTACAACAACACGGGTGTCATCGATGGCTCGTCCGAAGGTAGCGCTGAAATCGACAAGATCGATCTGCGTAACCAGGACCAGTGGGTCAGCGTGTACAACGACCCGCCGCTGCTCGTGATCAAGGCCTCGCTCTACGCGTTCATCTCGTACAACAGCTCCAAGGTCTGCGACGCGTTCAACATGACGCTCAACGCCGTGGAGCAGAAGCCCGACGGCAACGGCACGTTCGCGTACCACGTCGTGACGTACATCAACTGCACCAAGGACGGCGTGGACGAGACCCCTGGCCGCTTCATCCTCAACTTCATCCCGGAGGGCAAGCGCCTGCTGCTGACCGAGTGCGGTCACCGTGAAGAAGGCGAGATCGTCAACTGGATGAAGATCACGGACGAAGTGCCCGAGTGCATGACGCCGCACGAGCGTAAGAGCT
This sequence comes from Pythium scleroteichum, assembly GCA_023335855.1. Lineage (NCBI taxonomy): Eukaryota > Oomycota > Peronosporomycetes > Pythiales > Pythiaceae > Pythium > Pythium scleroteichum. The sequence continues at coordinate 4,793 of JAADVR010000371.1, read as the reverse complement.
TCCTGGCGCAGCCGATGAAGCACATCCACGCGTCGAACGGCACGAGCTCGGACATCGCGCCCAAGGTGACCGACTTCTTCGCTCGGTTGCAAGAGCTGGACGGCCGCGAAGTGGCGATTGCCGGGTCCGCGACCGTCGTGTTCATCGCGATCATCGTGGTGCTCGTCGTGTTCATCATGCGCAAGCGCAAGGCGCAGAAGGACCTCGAGCGCACGATCGCCGGCGCCAAGGCCGACCACGCCGACGTGGAGGAAGCCGACAAGTCGGACAAGGACGACGACAGCGAGAGCGAGGACGAGGAGGAGAAGAAGAAGAAGAAGGAGAAGAAAGAGAAGAAGAAGGCCGCCAAGAAGGCCAAGAAGGACGACGAAGAAGGTGACTTTGTCAACTCGCCGGCCGTCAAGGTCTAAGTATCTCCGTGCCGTCTCTCTGTCGTGCCTCTGCGTCCAGCCGATCTCTCTCCCCTTCAACCTCTCGATGTCTCCTGCGAGTGCGTTTTCTATCCCTCAATACAAGTGCGATTTTACTAGAACCTTCTTGTAGTTGTGTATTCATGCTGCGTCGCTGTAGAACCGCACGGAGCCGTCGTAGGACGCGGTCGCGAGCTGCGGGTGCAGCGGGTTGAACGCCACGCACGTCACGACGTCGCTGTGGCCGGCGAGTCGCTTGAGACAGCGGCCCGTGCGGATGTCGTACACGTACGCCTGCCGGTCCTCCGAGCCCGTGGCGACGTACCGCAAGCACGGGCTGAAGGCCACGCCGAGCGGGTGCACGCGGTTCACGTGCTCGCCAAAGCGCATGACGCAGTTGTCGGCGCGGATGTCCCACAAGTGGACCGTCGACGTCGGCGCGCTGCTGAGCAGCAGGTCGTAGAAGTTGGCCGGGTGGCTCACGAAGCACGACGCGCGCGGCAGCACGACCGAGTGCGCGGCGCGCGCGTGGGCGTCGGCGATCACGCGCGCCGTCTTGCCCACGGCGGCGTCCAGGATGCGCAGCGAGCGGTCCGAGCCGGCGGCCAGCACGATGGTCGAGAGGAACGAGCCGTTCACGCATGTCACGCTCGTGAGACTCTGCATGTCCGCGAAGAGCCACTCGGCGACTTTTTTCTTGCGGCTTTTGTTCTCGTCCAGCGCAAAGTCGTTCTTCGTGGCCTTTTTCCGAAGCGCCCGCGCGTGGAGCACGTCGAGCTCGAACTGGTGGAGCCGCAGGGCGTTGCCGCTGGCCGAGAGAATGAACTTGTCCATGTAGAAGAACATGGCGTCGACCATGTCCTGCTTGAGCGCCTTCTTGGCGCTGCTCACCGGTGGCAACCCGCTCGCGGCTTTCGGCGCGCCGCCATGGAGCGTGAGCGACGCCACGTCGCTGTCGGCGAGCCAGACCCGCGAGGTCTTGTCGCTCGAGGTCGTGAGCACGACCTGGTTGTTGTGGCTCCAGTGGACGCTGCTCACGGCGTGGTCATGGCCTGAGAAGACGTTACCTTCGCCCTGGAATTTGCTGAACGGCAGCTTGGAGACCAAGGCGATCTTGTCGCTCCCACCGGACGCGAGCCACCTAGCGTCAGCCGAATACTCGATTGAGTGGATGGCGCCGTGGTGGAGAGTCCTGGGCGGGAGCGCATTCTTCTGCTGGAAGTGCTGTAAGAGACCGCAGGACGTCGGGTATTCTTTGAGGAAACTGTCCACCGAAGCCTGCGGACGGTTCGGCATCGAGCTCGACGTGCCGGTCTTGCGCTCGGCGATGGACGGTCGCTTGATCGGGAACTGCGGCTGCGCAGAGCCGTAGCCCGAGGACTTGATCCGCGTGCGGAAGGTGACGGGCTTGTCGAGCTTGCTCGGCTTTGAAGCTGGCTGTTTGCTCGACGACAGAGGTGGCAGGTTCAACACGCTGTCTTTCGGCGGCGGACCGGTTGCGATCACAGAAATTCTCTCGCCCTGAGCCGCGTCGACCTCCTCGGCGGCTTGGTTGTTGCCTTTGGGACTGAGAGCTTCCGCTGAGCGACATGGCACGCGATCGTGGACGACCGTGGCACACACCATCGTGAAGCACGGCGCGAAGGCACTGACGATACCGCAATACATGACGTCGGATCCTTCGGGCGTGAAGAAACTGAACTCCCTCGCGACCGCGACAAGGTCGAGCGGTGGTGAGTCAGGTACGAGTATTGGTGACTGGAGGTCGTGCAGAATTTTAAACTCGTAAGAGAACGCGTTCATGACGATGAGGTGGCTTGGGAGTGCGAGCACGAGGAACTGTTCTCGATCCAGCAGCTCTTGATCTCCGTGGGCATTGAATGCCGGCTCCGATGAGTCCCGCGACTGTGAGTGCAGAGAATCCACGCACAGATATCGCATCGCCAAGACGGGGTATGTAACCTCCGCGGTGCTGTCTGACTCGGCAGGAAGCGTCACCGACCGTCGCCGCTCGCTGAAGTCGCTGTAGCTCGTGCGAGCAGCTGAGCCAGCGACAATGGCCTGAATCTGCGCAGTCTCTTGAGCTCGCTCGCTCCGTGCCCACGGAGGGAGCGAGCTGATCACATTCGGAGACTCGCGCAGTAACTCGTCGATCTCTTCCTGGCGCTGATGCAGAGAAAGCCAGTCGTCACCAGCAACATACTGATGCCCAACCCACAGCAACGCACCTGTTTTTTCTTCGTGAGACGCCGCATGAACGTGTCGACGCTGAGCGAGGCGTGCTCACGGGCGAAACTCTCGTTGAGAGTGTAGATCCGGATCGAGCCATCACCAAAGCCGAAGCTCGCGTCGCCTGTCACGGGGTTCAGCGCCAGCGACAAGATCGGGAAGGCCGACAAGACCGACGACTGGAACAGCAGCGTCTTGGCTGCAAGGTCCCATATCTAAACGTCTCGCTCAGCCATGGGGAGGATGGTTGAGATTGTCGTCTGCACCCACCTTGAACGTTCGGTCCTCTGAGCACGAGACCAACAGATGCTGTCGGATCGGGTGGAACTCGCACTTGGTCACCTTAGCACCACCAGTCACAGCATGAGAATCCATGTGGGTCTTGTTCTTTTCGAGATCGATTCTTACCCTAGCAGCATGGCCCTCCAGCGTCGCGAGTACTGCACCCGAGTGGATGACGCGCACTTCGATCTCCCTCTCACAGCCCACCGCGAGCAGCGTGCCCGTGTGGTCAAACGCGACGTACGCTGGCTCGCCCGCCGGGTTCTCCACGAGCACCGTCTTGAAGGCCTGGAACGCCGCATCCAAATGCCACACCAGGACGCTGGACACGTTCGTCAGTCCACGCTTCCGAACTCGCGCTCAGTCCAACACCACGCACCAGTCGCTCGAGGCCGAGGCCAACAGCAGATCCACGGCGTCATGGAACGCGTGGAAGCGGAGGCTTGAGACAGGCGTCTCGTGGCCGAGCAGCTCAAGGTCCTCCGTCTTTGGGCCGGGGGCCGCCGGCCACGCGCGCGGCCGCACGCGCACGACGACGCCGTCGTGACAGGCGAGCGCCAGCGCCGAGCATCGCGACGTGCTGTCGCTGGCTGTGACGGGCGCGTCGGGTCGCCACTGCCACGCGAGCGCCGGCGCGAGTTGCATGCTTCAACCAGACCATCTCGGCATGGGGTTTCTGTAGTTGCATCGGGTTGTGTGAATTTGTCATTTATATACCCATTTAGACCAATCCCAGGAGATCCTTCGAAAGACCCCCCTTTCCCCCATGGCGACTGGTGAAGCCATGCACTCCATGCACAACGGCGCGGCGTCTAACCGCGCCGTTAGGCATGAGCGCGGCGGGGCGAAGCGTCTAACCAACGCAAGCCTAACCATGTGAGGGGTAGTAAATTCGCACTTGTATTCGGAACAAAATATATCACACACTCAATCTGGGCGCACTCTCGAGGCATCGAGACGCCGAGAGGAAGTCGGAGAGAGTAGGCTGCTCTAAGGGAGGGAGATACAGAACGCCGAGCACGCTTAATTAAACCTTGACGGCCGGCGAGTTGACGAACTCGCCTTCCTCATCGTCCTTCTTGGTCTTTTTGGCCTCCTTCTTCTTCTTCTCCTTCTTGTCGTCCTCGTCGTCGTCCTTGTCCGTCTTGTCGTCGTCGTCGTCGTCCGCATGCTCGGCCTTGGCGCCGGCGATCGTGCGCTCGAGATCCTTCTGCGCCTTGCGCTTGCGCATGATGAACACCACCAAGACGACAACCACAGCAATGAGCGCCACCGTCGCTGATCCTGCAATCGCCACCTCACGACCATCCAACTCTTGCAGTCGGGCGAAGAAATCCGTCGTCTTCGGTGCAACGTCTGTAGTCGTGCCGTTCGATGCGTGGATGTGCTTCATCGGCTGAGCGAGGAAGCTCTTACGCTCGTGCGGCGTCATACACTCGGGCACCTCGTCCGTAATCTTCAGCCAGTTGACGATCTCACCCTCCTCACGGTGACCACACTCCGTCAAAAGAAGACGCTTGCCCTCAGGCACGAAGTTGAGAACAAAGCGACCAGGGGTCTCGTCCACGCCGTCCTTGGTGCAGTTGATGTACGTCACGACGTGGTACGCGAATGTGCCGTTGCCGTCGGGCTTCTGCTCCACGGCGTTGAGCGTCATGTTGAACGAATCACACACACGGGAGCTGTTGTACGAGATGAACGCGTAGAGCGAGGCCTTGATCACGAGCAGCGGCGGGTCGTTGTACACACTGACCCAGTTGTCCACGTTGCGAAGATCGATCTTATCGATTTCAGCGCTACCTTCGGACGAGCCATCGATGACACCCGTGTTGTTGTAACCCTTGATCTTCTTGTCGTTGGCCTTCTTCTGTG
>JAADVR010000370.1:0-32799 GCA_023335855.1 Pythium scleroteichum | reverse complement strand
TTCTCGTGACTCTCACGAAAAACGACGAAGACGGTTCAGCGGCAGTCAGTACGTACGGCGCCATCCCACGACCCAGACGCTTTCTCTCAGTGGATTTTTCCCTCCTCGCCTCCACCACACCGACCCTATCTACTGGTTTAACATATTTTCTATTTCAGTACGTCCACTCCTCCCCTCGTTTTCCATTCCTTCTTGAGCCGTTCTTCGCCTGTGAAGATGCACCACCACCCGTGGGCGCCATTCGCCGATCTGCGATGCGCGACGCGTACGCCCCCTCCGCCGCCTCCACGCCGCTGCTGCCCGTGGCGGCCTCGTCGCTGCTCGAGCTCGACCTCGAGGCCTCGGACTCGACGCTGCGGCGCCACGAGGAGGCGGCGCTGCGCGTGAGCGAGCACCAGAACCCGTTCGCGCACTCGCGGCTCCAGCCGTTCCACCACCTGAGCGAGCAGGCCGTCGAGGCCACGCTGCGCCAGTTCCGCGACCGCGCGGCGCGCGCCAAGCAGCGGCTCGACGCGCGCCAGGCGCAAGGCCTCCGCGCGCCGCCCGCGCACGCGCTCGATGACCAGTGGAAGCTCGTCAAGGAGCAGAGCGACATCCGCGTCTACCGCCACGCGACGCGGCGCGGCAAGACCACGAGCATGCTCGCGCAGGGCATGCTGCGCGGCTCGCTGGCCGAGATCATGGACGGGCTCTACGCCGAGACGACGCGCGAGGCGCGCGTGCTGTTCCCGCTGCTGGGCAGTACGTTCCTGGACGTGGCCGTGCTCCACGTGGACAGCTACCGCACGGCGCAGCACCCGTTCCAGTTCGCCGGCGCGCTCTGGCTCGCGCTCGAGACGCCGAGCGGCTACGGCGTCTGCAAGGCGCGCGACTTTGTGTGCTTTGAAAAAATTGGCACGATCAAAGACCCGGACGGCGGCGACGACGTCGGCTTCCTCACGCTGCTCTCGATCGACCAGAGCGAGGCCTCGAGCTCGCCCTGGCTGCGCGCGTCGCCGTCCACGACCGCCGACTGCGTGCGCGGCTTCCTCTCGCTCACGGCCTTTTTCAAGAAGCTGCCCAACGGACTCGTGACCATGTTTGTGCAAGGCGACTTCAACGCGCGCGGCCACCTCGCGTCGCGGCTCGCCGACCACATGTTTGCCGACCTCGTCTTCGCCGTCGGCAACGCCGCCAAGTGCGGCCAGGCCAAGAGCCTCGCGATGCTGCTGCAGTCGATCAGCGCCGGCCAGCTGCCCGACGGCGGCATCGTCGCGAGCGCGAGCGGCAGCCACGTCTCGCACTTGCTGCCGCTGCTCTCGGAACGCAACCGCGACCGATGCGGCGTGTGCTGCAAGACGCTCTGGCGCGTGATCGAGAGCCCCGAGTTTTGCCGCAGCTGCTGGACGCGCACGTGCCGCCACTGCCACGTGACCATGCCCATCTACTGCGTCGACTTCCACCGCGCGCACGACGACGACGTCGCGGCCCACGGTGCTCGCCCCGCAGCCTTTGGGCCCGTGAGGAAGAAGAAGCTCAAGCGCCTGCCCAAGCCCTGCAAGGAGACCTTTTGCCTCAAGTGCGTCTGCTCGGTGCTGCCCAATGGCATCAAGATGAACGCCAAGCTGCTCAAGCGCACGGCCAAGAAGAAGCGCCACAACAAGCGCCACGGCGTCGCCAGCGTCGTCACGGACCCGTCGCTGCTGCGTCGCGGTGTGGGCCGCACTGCGCTCAGCAACGGCCCGGCACCGTCGGTCATCACGTCGACCAGCTCGCACGGTGGAGGCAAGCGAGTGGCCGCCGTCGCAGCAGCAGCAGCAGGAGGAGGAGGAGGCAGCGTCAGCTCGTCGAGTCGCGGCCGCGAACCCGGCAAGTTGTACGTGCAGATCCCACGGCCGCACCACTACCCGCGCCGCGGGTTCCACTTCGATGACCACTCGTCGATCTCGGCGCTGTCGTCTGTCGAATCGGAGAAGCTCCAGCGCCAGCGCCTGAGCCTGGGCTACAAACCGCCGTCGCTGGTCGCGACACCGCCACTCGCTCCCACCAAGCAGCCAGCGTCGATGCTCGAGGTGCTCGAGAACTTCCAGCTGAGCCAGATGGCAAAGACGATGTCGGTCGACTTCTCGGACCACCCGAGTGTCGATCGCTCGAACGACGGCATGTCGTACAAGACGTACTCGTCGGCCTCGGGCGAAGGCGCGATTCACCCGGCCGGGCCGTCGACCGTGAGCCCCCTGCCGGCGCGCAAGCTGCAGCTGCTGGTCAACCTCACGCCACGCAAGCGTGCGCGACGCTCGTCGACGGCGTCGTCCAAGCTCAGCTCGGTGGGCTCCCACCACAGCAGCAAGCACGCGAACCCAACGCAGCCCAAGCGCCAGTTGTTCGACGACGCGTACTACAACCAAGTGCTCCAGCGGTACTTCGACAAGCGCCCGGGCATCTCGGCTTCGTCGTCGTCGAGGAGCATGGACCAGTTCCAGTCGATTGACAAGTCTTCGGCCGAGGCGACCGCCATGGCAGCGGCAGCGGGCAACAGTCGGTTTGCGATGAGCCACGTCAACAGTGGCGGCAGCGGACGTTTTGGACTGGCGAACGTCAGCAGCGGCGGCAGCAGCGTCGGCCACGACAGCCACAAGATGCGCGTGCTTCGCGGGCTCCAGCCATACTCGATGACGAGCTCGTTCCTCGATCGCCCCGAGACGCCGTCTCGGCTTTCGCTGTCGTCGCTGTCGTCGGACTCGTCGGCGTCGTCTGAAGCCGCGAGGACTTCGCTGGGCTTCGACCACCCGAGCCACAAGCGTCCCAAGGGCGACTGGGCGCCGCCTGCGTATTAGTGAGTCCGCTCACGGTGCCGAGTGGTTGCTGCCTCGACTGATGGATCGATCGCTGTGCGGTCGAAGTGGCAGCTTGGGTGGCATCGTTGTGATCAGACTGTGTCGCTGGCTGCGCGAGCTGGCCATGCGCTCGGTCTGTCCGCGTGACAGAACGATCGGAATCGCTTTGGCATTCGCGTCGTGGGAAGACGCGAAGCGGTTCAGTTCGCGTTCATTTGCACAATGGCGTTCACGTTGCACGTGCACGGCGAGGTCGCCTTCGACCTCGGTCTCCTGGTTCCCAGTGGTTGGAACCAGCCACGTCTGCAGCGTCTCGGCGATATCGTCGAAGGACGGGCGCTGATCCGGATCTGCGTCCCAGCACTGCTTCATGAGCTGCTCGAGCCCGAGCGGCGCCGGCTTGGAGAAATCGTTCGGCCGCAGTCCATTGTTCGCGACTTGAAGCGGCACTTGGAAGGGGTTGATGGTTTCGTACGGGTCTCTTCTCTCGACAAGCTCCCACAAGACGATCGCGTAGCTGTACACATCGGCCTTTTCGTCGTACGGCTCGTGTCGGATGACTTCAGGGGCGACCCAGAAAGGCGTACCGACGAACGTGTACTGGTGCTCGCCGGGCGCGCGGGCCTTGAAGCGCGAGAGCCCAAAGTCGGCGACCTTGACGACGAGGTTCTCGGACACGAGGCAGTTCTTGGACTTGAGGTCTCGTTGCAGCACTGTGCAGGCGTGAATGTGGCGCATGCCTTCTGCGATGTCGAGCGCGCTCGTGAGCACCATCTGGTTGGGGAAGAAGTTGGCCTCGTCGCGCAAGTACTCGTAGAGCGAGCCGTTGGACATGTACTCCATGACGAGCACGTAGCACGTGGGCGTGAGGCTCGCGCCGATGAGTTTGACGATGTTGGGGTGCTTGAGCGCGTTCATGACCCAGATCTCGCGGCGGAAATTCTTGACGGCCTCCTCGAGTTTGTCGGTCACGCCTTCGCGTGGCATCAGCAGCTTGACGCCCACCTTGGTGTCTCGCCAGATCGCCGCGTACACCTCGCTGAGCGGCCCGAAGGCCAGGCGCTTGACGAGCGTGATCTCTGTGAGCTTGACTTCGTACACGGACGCCTCGTTCCCGTCGCTCACCTCGAAGCGGATCTGGGCGTCGCGGCCGATGCTCAACCTCCGCTTGTCGCGAAGCTCGACTGATCCACGTCGCTCCTTCTTCTTCCGGTGCTCGGGCGACAGAGCTGCGAGCTTCTCGCGTTTCCGGTAACTGGGCACTTCGAACGTCGTGGCCGACCGCTCGCGATGACTCCGCTTCTCGGCTGGGTGGGCCGTCGGCTTGATGGCGCGAATGAAGCTCGGGTAGAACTTGGACGCGATCCGCTGTCGGAACGACGCGGACCGCTCGAGGTGCCTGCTAGCCGACTGCGTCGTGCTGGGTCGCCGAGTTGTGTCGTCGCCTTTATTGCCGGCAACCTGCTCGAACTCGAGAGACGACATGGTGACCGAGCCACGACGCGAGCTCGAGCTTCGCAGGGGCAACGGGTTGCTGCGTTTGCGGATCGGAATCTTGTCGCTCGGCGCTCCGGCGACGGGACCGGCGCTATCGATGTGGCGTCGTTCGAGGGCTTCGCGGTCCAAAGGCTGGTCTTGCTTTGAGGACTTGGAATTGCGGCGTTTGGAGAAGGAGCCGATGCGGTCGATGAAGCTCTGCGTGCGGCTAAGACGTCGCGGTTCGTTCGTGCGCGAGTCTCTGTCTTTGGTGGCGAAGTCGACGCGCGAGATGCGCTGGGTCTGGCGCATGAACTCGGAGGCCTGCTTGAGCGAATTTTTGTGGCTCGTGATGTGGGCCTCGTCGGCGTCTTTTTGGATCACGGCGAGCGGCATTGGCGCCGTCTTGCTGCTCCCCGAACCGCTTTTCCAGAAGAAGACGAAGAACCGGAGGCGACTGGAAGACGAGGCCGAGCGAGAAGGCGCGAGCGAAGTCCAGAGGCGTCGAGAGGAGCCGTCGGAATGCCTTCTCGGCACCAGGCAGCACGCTAACAGGAAGAAGAGCGAGGCCGCGAGGCAGAGAAAGAGCTGGAGCCAGGCGTCGAGGAGCACGCACGAGCTCGAGGACTCGCAGTAAGAGGCCGAGAACCATCGCCAGGTCCCCATCGACGCCGGCGGGAGAGAGTGGTGTGCATAAACTGACAGCAACAACGAGTGAATAGCTGACGCCTGCGGCGTGTCTGATGACACGGCGATGATGTAGGCCTGCACTAAATATACATAAGACCGAGGCGTTTGTGGATGATTCGTGAGCCACGTTTGACTTGATTTAGCTGACGGCGCCAACACTGAGAACGCGGCGACTCTGCAGGACAATAAGGCTGCCCACGGCGAAATTTTGTCCACGGTCTCATCTAATCTACCCAGTTCTCAGTCGTTGTGGTACGAGCTGCAGTAAGTGAGACCATGACCAGTAAATGAGACCATGGGCTTTCGAGACCAGTAAGTGAGACCATGGATATTCGAGACCGAGAAGACCGCGAGGGAGGCCGTGTTTATAGATTACGTGCATATAGGGAAGAAGAAAAGTTGCCTCTCCGGGTTAGCGCTGCGGGAGGCTCTCTATGGGAGCTTCTTCTCCATGATCGGGTTGCCCGACGGGTCGAAGCCGTGGATCTCGATGTGCTGAACCTAAGAAAATCAAAATAAAAAAAAAGACGCGCGAGAAGAAAGAGTCAGCGCCTCGTTGAAGCTCCCCATCGTCGTTGGCAACTCACCTTGGGCATGCCCCAGGACGTGGTCGAGTAGACAAAGACGCGCTCGAGCACGCAGTTCTCGACGCCGTTGATGGTGCCCGTGCCCACGATCTTGCCGTCGACGATCTTGATCGTGATGACACGGTCCTTGAGCGACGTGAGCGTGACTTCGTACTCGCCCGGGTTGGCGCCTGGCTTGACGGCCGCGCCGTAGGCGCTGTTGCGCTCGATGAGGTTGAGCTCCTCGCGCGGGTGGCCGTCCTGCTCGAACATGATCCAGAAGACGTCGAGCGGGTTCGCCGGGTCGATCGTGCCGTCGGCCTGGAGCTTGACGGCGTAGACCACAACGTTCTTGTTCTTGTTGCGGTAGACCGCGAACGCGACGTTGGCGTCGTGCTTCTCGCGCAGCAGCGGCACCGGGTTGTTCTCGACCTTGGAGAAATCAAGCGACATGGTGGTTACGTTGGAAGATCGGAAGTGTTGGCGTTCCCGATCGAGGGAGGGGGGGGGAAGGAGGAGGGAATCTAGCACGCCCGGCGCTCTGGTTGGGATCCGGATGCGACACCTGTTGGAGCGGTTATGCCTCGCGTCACTACAACGACCTACGCGGCAACTTCTCAGCCAACTTCACGTTGGTAAAAAGCCTTTTACAGAGGCGTAATCGTAAAAAAGCCAGCAACAGGATTTAAAGAGAACACGGGCGGTTTTAATTGAGATAACGGTTTTAATTAGGATGCACTGGAGGTAGGGGGTGGACAGACTCAGAAGCTGAGAATAAGGCAGCACAGAAAGCCAGCACGCGAGCTCATCTTGCTCGAGCCTTGAAGCTGAGTTGTTGGCGCCTGGCGTGTCGCCTTGGACGAGCCACCGCGCACTTTGTGGCTGCCACTGACTGGCATCACGGAGCGAATGGTGTCGCTGATGGTAAATACTGACCGGAGCCTACTATGAACTGACGTGGACTGGGTTATGCGTGGCCATGACGACGGCGAAGTGAGTGAAGCAAACAAAGATCTGGGCCTATCGCTGGCTGCTGCACGATGCTGTGAACTGGCTCGGCCATGAGCAAAGGACTCGCGTGGGTGGACGGTAGCTTGGCTTCACGCTCTCGCGAGTCGCGCGTCGCACGTCAGCGGGTGAGATGCCAGAGAATCCAGGCCGTCAACCCACAGCAAACGCTGGAAATTCCACTCTCTCCGCGTCGCAAGTAGGTGCAAAGGTGAACCCAATGCCACTGCGAAAATGAGTAATCTACGAAAGATTCCACCCATCGCTTTCTGCGACCCGCTGGGTATCACCTTCCAAATTGAGTACCCGGCCTATCCACATGTAGCTGATCGAACAGACGATTATCACTAAACCATCACCATTGTGTCAAAACACGGTGGATCGGAGAGGCAAGCAGCCAGCTGGTGCATCTCCGTCTCACCTTGTTTTGAGAAACCTGCTGGTCCATCTCACCTCCTTGGTCTCTGCTCCATGACACCGGGGCCGTTTTCGGCTCGGCTCGGCCATGCCCGAATTATCCATCTTGCCGCAACGAAGGCAAGCGCCACCTCCGCATTCGTCTCCAATGAGCTGCCGCGTCGAGTCCTCGCCGCTCGAGCCGCTGCTCACGACCAACATGTCGGTCTCCATGCACGAGAGCAAGGAGCCCGTGCCCCAGCAGCACGCCACGCCCAAGCGCGGACGCACGTCATCCAGCTCAGTCGGCGGCTTCTGGGAGCCCGACGAGAAGGAGATTCACGCGCTGACCATGGCCGACTTTGATGTTATGGGCGTGCTCGGTGTCGGCACCTACGGCGTCGTCAAGCTTGCGCGCCACGTGCGGTCGGGCGCGAGCGTGGCGCTCAAGGTGCTCTCCAAGGAGCACGTCGTGTCGATGCGCCAGGAGAAGCACATCCTGCGCGAGCGCACAGTCCACATCCGCCTGCGCCACCCGTTCATCGCACGACTCTTCGGCACATTCCAGGACGAAGACTGCCTCTACCTCGTGATCGAGTACTTACCCGGTGGTGAGCTCTGGAGCGTCGTATACTCCGAATTTGAGAGCGACAACGGCGACTTCGACGAAGAGGTCGAAGACGCGTTCAAGGCGACACAGGGAGATGCTGATCCGCACGCCAAGCCACGACGCCACAGTCGCGCGGGCAAGATGATCTCGCCCGATCCGCTCGATGCGTATAATAGTCCGACGTTGCTGTCTCCTGTCGGGTCGCCGTCGCCGCCGGCGTCGCCTGCGCGGATACCAGGTTCGCCAATGCCCATTCGCTTGGATCCACGCAGCCGTGTGCTGCTGCGCAACCGCTTTGGCGGGCTACAGGAAGACCACGCCGCGTTTTACTTGGCCTGCATCCTCTGTGCGCTTGAGTATCTCCACGGCGAAGACATGCTCTACCGCGACCTCAAGCTCGAGAACCTCGTGCTGGACCGGAAAGGCTACCCCAAAGTGCTGGACTTTGGCTTTGCCAAGCCGAACGCGGCCAAGTCAGCCAAGAACATGACGCTTTGCGGGAGTATGGACTACATGGCCCCGGAGATCGTGCTCCACGAGCCGCACGACGCACGCGCCGACATTTGGTCCTTCGGCATCATCATGTACGAGCTGCTGCTGGGCAAGACGCCATTTTACCACGACAACCCGCGCGAGCTCGGGCGCAAGATCACCAAGGACCCGGTGACGTTCCCGAACGACTTTGAGCAGGAGTACCCGGTCGCGTGTGACCTCATCGTGCGGCTGCTGGTCAAGACGCCCGAGGAGCGCGTCAAGTCAATGGAGGAGATCAAGCGCCACGAGTTCTTCACGCGGCGGTTCCCGGACGCGGCCGCGTGGGAGAAATTACTGCGGAAGCAGCGGCAGTCGCCGTTCATCCCCAAGCTCTCAGGCCCGTTCGACACGTCCTTTTTCCAGACCATCGAGGACGACGACGACGAGCTCGAGCCGTACTACGAGGACGGCTCCAACATATTTAGCGAGTTCTGAAAACTGCATCCCCAGCCCGGCTGAGATAGATAGCCAACAAAAGGATCCCTGCATGCCACCACCATGCATACTGTATACCCATATTCCCTGTAGTCCATGTCGTATCGTAACTCCTAGTAAAACCGTACTTACTGTCGTGAGACCCCGCACTTAATTCATTATCCCATCAAAAACCCTGGGTGATTGGGTCGTCGGCGCCAGCAACCCGTGGTTGGTTGGCGCGGCGCCAACAGTCCCAACGCATGGCCCAGGCTGCCAACATTTTGGAATTGGGACCCGGAATCCGCGAGAAGCCCCCGTTTCGGTATGTGGCGAGCCCCCAGCAGCCTACCGTCGTCCTCGATACGGCCGCCCGCGCACCATGATCCGATCCGTCGTCGTTGTTCCCCGAGTCGAGCGAGCGAGAGGATTATGCGTCGGATGTGTATCGAGGATCGGATGCCGCGGCTTTGTCATAAGGCCCGGCGTCCGTAGGTATATGTTTTTGACGCGTAAGAGGCTCGCGCCGCCGTCGGCTCTGCGCGCTCCGTCGGCCACCAGCGCTTTCTCTCTCCCACCACCACCAGCACCCGTGAGATCTCGGTCGGTCGGTCTCAGCTTCTTGTCGGTCTCTCGTGACGAGGTTGGAAGGAGGGCTGACCTCGACCTCGGGATGGACGCGTTGGTGACGCGTTGGGAGGGGCGACGCTGGCGCGCGCAGAGCGTCGACGGCGGCGCACTAGGAGCCTCGCGTCCCAGGAGATAAAAGTCACGGCCAAGCTGACTTGTTGTGCGCGCGCCTCCCACAGAAAATGCAGATCTTCGTCAAGACCCTGACGGGGAAGACCATCACGCTCGATGTCGAGCCGTCGGACAGCATTGACAACGTCAAGCAGAAGATCCAGGACAAGGAAGGTACGGTCTCCGCTAGTGATGGTTCCACTTGGTTTTGTGGATGGTGCTGACGTGACTTGGCAGGCATCCCGCCGGACCAGCAGCGCCTGATCTTCGCCGGCAAGCAGCTCGAGGACGGCCGCACGCTCTCGGACTACAACATCCAGAAGGAGTCGACGCTGCACCTCGTGCTCCGCCTGCGTGGTGGTGGCAAGAAGCGCAAGAAGAAGAACTACACCAAGCCGAAGAAGATCGCCCACAAGCACAAGAAGGTCAAGCTCGCCGTGCTCAAGTTCTACAAGGTGGACGACAATGGCAAGATCTCGCGCCTCCGAAAGGAGTGTCCGCAGTGCGGCGCCGGTGTCTTCATGGCCACGCACTTCGACCGCCACTACTGCGGCAAGTGCCACGTGACCTACCAGTTCCAGAACTAAGCGGTCCCGCGGTGCTAGGATGGTTCGACGCTGTCTAGCGACGGAAAATACAACCGGGTTCTATCTACTTCTCATGCGTTCTCTACCTTTTCCTCAGGTCCTGTGTTGGCTTGGCTCATCAGTAGTCAATAAATAGAATTGACCCACGTTCCTCGGATGCGAAGACGCGTGTTGGCAAGAGCTCACGATGGAGTTGGCGGCCGAGCGACAAGCGGACGAGTCTCGCCATGGCGATCGGCCGTTGGACGCAGAATCACTGGCCGCCAAAGGCGATGGTGGCGCAGTCGTCGACCACAGGGCCCTGTCGGACGATACAGTAGATTCGAGTCCTAGTGGCCAATTCGGCGTGGTGGCTGGCTCCGAGTGGACACCAGACAGCTTGCCCGAGGAGATCTCCTCACCAGCGGCGATTGAGTCCGACGAGCACGTCCTCAGCAGTCGATCCAGCCACGCTCACGAAGAAGATTCGCAACCATCGCCTACACCACGGTCGCATCCGTCGACAGCTCGCTCCGGACCGACTGCGTCTTCCCAAGCATCTGCTGCAGAGCCAGCAGAGAACGGCGCTGGGCCAGTGCCAGAATCGCCAGCGTTCAAGACTTGGCGAGAGGCGACTGGTGAGGGAGATGGCGTGGCGTACAAGATCGGGCCTTTCGTCTTGCTGCTCATGGATGAGTTCTGTCTCCAATACGGTCTGGCTAGCACATCCACCACGCTCCACCACGAACTGCAGCTGCTTGGCGGCGCATTTCCAGACGCGGATCTCTGGTTCGACATGTACGCGCAGTGCAAGAGCATCCTCGGCAACAAGAAGCACACGCATCCGCTGGCCTCGACAACGCTCGAGCGCCTCGTCGAGTTCTGCGTGAGTCCTCCTGCTCGAAAAGCCGTCTTCTCGCTTGACGTGGTCAGCGCGCACAGTTCCCTGCACGTCTGCGCGTCGCCCAAGCGCGTTAGCTCCGGATTCTCGCTCATGGCCGCACACCAGCAGATCCAGAGCCCGATCGTCCGTCCGAGCCAGCGACCGAGTACCATTGTCAAGCGAGACACTGGTGAAGAGCTCCAACCTTCTCAGGAAGCCACCGCAGGCTCATTAGGACCAGCCGACACGGACGAGAGACATCACGCGCAGATGTCTCGCCAGTCCCCGTCGCCAATCCAGAAGCAGCCCATACCCGCTGCGAAGAAGAAGCGCAAGATGAAGCAGCTTCGCTCGCACAGCCTCGTCTCCGTGCTGAGCCATTCAAACCACGCGTCGAACCAGCCCATGGCAGGCACGTACGGCGAGCCGGTCCTCGTGGAAGCCCACCGCACCGAGCTCCACCGCGATCTCACGACCACGCGACTGCTCGAGAAAGAGCTTCGGCACTTGCGGATCGAAAAGATCTTGGCCGCGCCGATCGTGCCGTTGCAGAAGCGGCTCGGCTTCCACACGCTCACGATCGAGGAAGAACGCACGCGCGAGAAGCTACAAGACCCGTACGCGAACGAACTCATCATGGAAAAATTCGGCTTCTCGCGGCGGCAGGACTGTGCGCTCTGCCAGTTCCCGTTCCTGCAGTACAACCTGCCGCACCGCGTTTCGTTCCGCTGCATCATGGACGTGTACGACCACTGGGGGTACGTTCCACCGGACCGCGACGCGGCGTCCAAGTACAAGCCGCCGCTCTGCTACGACGCCGTGCAGGTCTGCCGCATGTGTGCCCAGCTCGTCTTCCAGCACGCCAAGCAGCCGGAGCTGCTGCGCCCACTCAGCCGCAAGCACCGCAAGGCCAAGTCGCTCGCGAGTCTGCAGTCGACGACCCGAACCGACGACAGTGACCACCGCTTTTGCTCGGATCCGTACGCACTGCCGCCGCTGCTGGGCGACGACGTGTACGACCACCGCGACGCGTTGCACCACGTGAGCTACGGACGCCGCGGCCGCGTGGAGCCCGTCGAGCGCGACGGCCGAGGGAGTGCGATCTCCGAATTCCCCGCCAAGGCCATCATCTACTCGCAGCAGCTCGACGGCTCGCCGTTCATGAGCGCCAAAGAGTGGGGCGTCATCAGTCCCGAGAAGAGCGAGACGCGCCACCGCATCGAGGCCACGCTCATCCACGCCCTGGCCAGGCCTCACGGTCTCTCCAATCACGAAATGTAGCCATGTTGGAGAGTAGATACGAACCGATGCGTGGCGTTCCTACCCGTTCCTATCCATTCGTAGCTGTGTAGCTGCTCGCATGAGCATGGCGCCTCGAGTAGACGACGGGCGTGGTCTCTTCTCCACGCAGGCCGCGGCGTCCAGCATCCTTCTCTCTCGCATGCTTCTCCAAGCGTCGCGCCCTCTCCGTGTGCACGGCCGAAGCTAGGGGCTCATCGTGTGTGTGGTGTCTCCACAGTCCACGCCCAGTCCGGCGTGAGAACCGGCCACGCCCTGTCTGCCTGGACCGCCGAGTTCCAGCGAATCGCGTTGCGGCGTGGCCTCCCCCCCCCCTCCGCTCCTGTCGTGCGATCGCCCGCGTTGCGTCAGCCGCCATGGCTTGTTCCTATCAGGCGGTCACACGAGTCAAGTGCCCAAGGCGAACGTCTCACATGCCGAGTCATGCACCACCGGTCGTACCCGCTCAGTCGCCGCGAGAGAGAGGCCGCGCCGCCCTCGGCGCTCGACGCGGCCGCGGCCAAC
Source organism: Pythium scleroteichum (assembly GCA_023335855.1). Lineage (NCBI taxonomy): Eukaryota > Oomycota > Peronosporomycetes > Pythiales > Pythiaceae > Pythium > Pythium scleroteichum. The sequence goes on along the minus strand of JAADVR010000370.1, from coordinate 20,296 downwards.
GCGCTCGCCGAGTCCTTCGCCTACCTCAGCGCCAGCGAGCCACGGCCGCCGCGCACGCCGCCCACGTCGCGGCTCCACTCGCGCTACTATGAGGTGAGACCGTCGTCCCACGCATGGCTTCACGGTCTCAGTTACTGACGGCGCTGCTTTGGGCCCCAGCCGCTCGACACGACGCTGACGCCGCCGCCGAGCCGCGCGCGCCCCGTGCCGCGCTTCGTGGACGCGCCGTCCAACAACGACGACGACCCGGACATGCCCGACGGCCCACGCGAGCCTCGCTCGCTCGGCCGCCGGCGGCCGACGCCGCAGGTCGGATTCGCGTCGCCCGTGGAAGCGCCGAGGCCGTCGCGAACGAGACCGCGTGGCTACAGCTACGGCAGCGACGAGGAGCCGCCCGAGCCGAGAGACGACCCGCGCCAGCCACCGAGCCACAACGACGGCGAGCTCGAAGAGAAGAAGCCCGTCGGCGCTGTTGCACCTGGCGAGAGCGACGCGGTCGCGACGCGGCTCGAGCGCGAGTTCTTCGACGCCTGCCGCGTCGGCGACCGCAAGACCGTGCTGCGCCTGCTGGCTGTCCGGCACGATCTCGTCTTCGCGACGGGCCGGCGATTGAACACGCCGCTGCACGTCGCCGCCGAGCACAAGCGCCCGAGCGTGGCCCAAGTGCTGCTCGACCACGGCGCGAACGTGGACGAAGTGAACCAGGACGGCCAGACGCCGCTGCACTTGGCCGCCGCCGTCGGCAGCCGCGCGCTCATTCGAATCCTCGGCAACGCCGGCGCGAGCATCGACGCTCGGTCCAAAGTAAGGCCACGTCCTGAGCCGCTGGGGATGTTTGTGAGACTGACCAGAGGCGATGGACTGTGCGCTCCATAGCGCAACTACACGCCGCTGCACATGGCCACGAGCCGAGGCTACGTGAGCGCGGCGATGCGCCTGATCGATCTCGGCGCCGACGTCGACGCTGCCGCCAAGGTGACTCCTTCTCTGTCTCCACCGAGTTGAACCTGGTCGATAACTAACGGAGACCTGTGTTGCACACGTAGGGCGGGATCCGACCGCTGCACATTGCAGCTTTCGCTCGTGACGACGTGCTCGTGACGCATCTGCTGGACCGCGGCGCCTCGATAGACGCAGTCGATGACGTACGGTCCGTCGCTTTTCCCGGCGTCTCGCGCGTCGGCCAGCGCTCCCGACTTTGTGGGCTGACTTGGGGTCTTGCGCTTGCTGTAGAAACGCCTGGACGCACTCAACTACGCCATGATGAGCCAGAGCAGCACGGTCTTCCACGTCATCTACTCGCGGATCCTCGACCGCGTCAAGACGCTGCAGCACGAGAACGAGAAGCTGCAGCGCAAGGCCCACGAGGCCAAGGCCCAGGTGCACCTCATCCAGGACTCCAAGTGGCTCAGCAAGATCCCGCCGCTGTACACGGTCATCCGCCTGCCGTCGCGACGCAAGTCCGTCGCGGGCATCATCCAGCTCACGCGCGGCAAGGACAAGCTGCTGCTCATGGTGCACAGCCAGATCTCGGGCGTTTGCTTCCACGAGCCGCTCGAGCTCGAGATCTCGCGCGACCAGTGGCGCGAGCTGCCCGAGATCACCATCGGCGGGCTCTACTACCTCGCGTCGCTCGCGCCGGACGTCGGCACCACGGTCGCGCGCGGCATGCTCGTGAGCGTCGAGCAAGGTGCGTGTGTTGCCGTGTGGGTTGTGTCTGCTAATCAATCGCCTCGGCTCACGGGTCCTCTTCTCTGTGCAGCCGTGCGACGCCGCCTCGGACGCGAGGACCACATCCGCTCGATCATGGACAGCTTACGCGCGCCCATCGAGCGCTGTCTCAGTGGCGGCGCCGCGCCGCAGGACGCGGCCGCGCCGGCCACGCACCCGTACCAGCTCAAGAAGCTGCTCGCGGCGTACGACAAGGACTTCCACTGGACGCGGATTCCGCAAATGGTGCGCATCAAGTGCGCCTACGACAAGAAGACGCGGCGGCTGCTCTGGGCCAACGACGACGAGATCCAGACGCGCGGGCTCGAGCTCTTCTACCACCCGCCGTCCTCGAGCGCGCAGAACTGGAGGAGCCACGCGGGCGCGAGCCACGCGTACGGCGCCGGGGGGCCGGCGGCGCTGCGCCCGTCGTCCACGGGCTCGGGCTCGAAGCAGTCGTCATCGTTCGGCGGCGACGACACGGAGGACGTCCCGGACGACGAGGACTCGCAGGCGAGCAAGAACCCGCTCATGAGCGTCTCGCTGCGGCTGCTGAGCATCCACTGCCGGCAGGCGAGCGACTACAACGTGGCCTACTGCGAGTGGCGCGTCGAGAACCGGCAGACGAGCATGGTCTACGACGCCGGGCGCTTCCGCGTGCGGCAGCTGCTGCAACAGCAGAGCACGCCCACGGCGGCCTCGGCCGTGCTGCCCGGCGGCGTCGTGCCCGTGGACGCGCTCACCTGGAACGAGCTGCGCGACTGCAAGCTCGTCTTCCGCGTGCTGCGCACGATCCCGACCACGGGCGCCTCCGAGTACGTCTGGCTCGCCTGGGGGCATCGACTGACTGACTGGCTTCGCTGACTGACCGAGACGTGGTGGCTTGTAGACTCGTCAAGGAGTTCGTGATCGAGGCCAAGCACGAGCTCGAGTTCGACCGGTCGTCGAGCTACCGGTGCTCGCTGAGCAAGCGACTCGTCTGCGACGCGCTCGTTGGAACACTCGTGCTCGAGGGCAAGCGACGACACTACGTCGGCCGCCGTCGCGCGCCGAGCGGATAGAGACAACGTCAAAAAAACTCCCATGGTGGTACGACGATCTTAGGACACAAACTCCCCACTAAATAGACGCTACAAGGACTCTCAGTAGCCGACGAAGGACTCGTCGTCCTCGTCGTCGTACGCGTTGGCGAAGAGACTTGTGTCGAACGGCCCGCTGAGCTGCGGCACGAACGGCGCGCGCACTTGCTTGTTCTCGAGCTGCCTCCAGGACTTGGCCGTCGGGAAACACTGCCGGAAGAAGCCGTGCTGCCGCAGCGACGCGCAGCTCGCCGGTCGGTCCTGCGGGTCCTTGGCCAGCAGCGCGCGCATGAGCGCGCAGGCCTGCGGGCTCTGCTGCTCGAAGCCCTCGGGGAACTCGAGCGCGGCCTCGCAGATTCGGCGGCTCTGCTCGCGCGCGTTCGGGTGGTAGAACGGCGTGGCGCCGAAGAACAGCTCGAAGAGCAGCACGCCGAGCGACCAGAGGTCGGCGCGGTGGTCGTAGCTCTGACGCGTCACGACCTCGGGCGCCATGTACTCGGCGCTGCCGCACATGGTCGTGTTGGCGTCGCGAGGGTTCGTGACGGCGTCCGGCTTGGAGAGCCCAAAGTCGACGAGCTTGGGGTATCCGTCGGCGCCGACCACGAGGTTCTCGAGCTTGAGGTCTCGGTAGAGCACGTTCTGGGCGTCGTGGAGGTAGCCGAGCGCGCTGACGACGCACGCGGCGTAGAACGCCACGTGCGGCTCGCGCAGGCCGCCGAAGCGCGCGTCGCGCAGCGCGGCCTTGGCGCCGTTGTTGTCTCCGGACACCGTGCGCTTGCGTTGCTGTTGCTGGTGGCGGCGCTGGGCGTCGTCGTCGTCGGACGACTCGTCCTCGGTGGCCTCGTGGTCCGGGTCGTCGTCCTCGTGGTCGTGCTCTGCGATGTCCTCGAGCATCTCGTCGTCGTCCTGCGTGTACACGAGGCTGTAGACCTCGCCGCCCGGGCAGTACTCGAGCACGAAGTAGACGGCGTCCAGGTCCTGGAACGTCGTATAGATCTGGCTGATGAACGCGTGGCGCAGCTGCAAGTGGACGGTCTGCTCGCGTAAGATGTTGACCTCTTGCTTCATGGCCACGACCTCGCGCCGGTCGAGCATCTTGATGGCCACGGCGCGGCCGCTCGCCTTGTGGCGCGCGAGGCGCACGACGCCGAACGTGCCGCGCCCGAGCACGCTCAGCAGCTCGTAGTCGCTCAGCTGGCTGCTCGTGTCCATGCGCAGCGGCGCGGGCGACGGCTGGAGCAGGCTGCCGCGGTGGACCATCGAGAGCCGCGAGGGCGTCGAGGCCGCCGACGGCCGCGGGCGCTTGCCGATCGACGAGAGGCGCCACGTGCGCGGCGTCGAGAGACGCGGAGACTGGTCGTAGAGCGAGCGCATGCGGCTCCAGAGCCCCGACGGCAGCGAGACATTCGGGAGGCTCGGCATGGCGACGCCGAAGAGTCGAGAATGAGGAGGAGCGCGGTTCTCTGGATGCGGTGGGGTGGCGCTGGACGCTGGATGATCTGGACGCCGGATGCCGGACACGCCAACACTTGTTCGACCGGACGAGGTCGAGCGGATTGTTGGATTGTTGGCACCGCCTCGCGTCGGTTGCTCCCGATGGAGGGTTGGTTCGGGGCGGCTCAGTGGAACAGTTCCGAGAGCAAAACGCGTTCTGGGCGCGTTCAGACTAGGCGGGAGTGAGGGTGGTGGAACGGTTCTGCGGAACAAACCAGCGAGCAGTGGTCCTCGTCAAGCGCGGAGAGTGATGGCCGAGCGTGGCGTCGCTGCGCGAGTCATCGAGTGGTCGGCCCAAACGTTCCAAGTTTTTTGTTCTGCGGCTGTTGCCTCTCTTCCGATGCGCGACCGTTCACGCCCTCGCCACTGAACATATGCCACTGACGAGGCGAGGTTTTATACATCGAGTAGTCAGCACAACACTTGGGTTTTGTATTCGAATCTGAACCAGCGAGGTTTTATCCCTCCTCTTCAGCTGAGGTTTTGCTCTCTCTCGCTGTGGACGGGCCACGTTTGGTGAGCCGTCTCTTCCAGCTGACAGGATAGCATTTGCTCTTCAAGAACCACTCCTGGCTCTCAGCTCTGTGGAGCAGAACTGCGGAAACGGTTTTCGCCAACGTCTATCAGCGAGTCCAAAGTCCAGGATCGGGAGGAGTCGATGGGTTCACCATGTCACCAGCTGGAGTTGCCGCGTTCGGATACAAAAAACTGTTCTGACAAACACCGTTCTCTCCGTCCGAAGAGAGATTCTCGTCCATTTCAACTCAAAAATCATTCGAGATCTCTGGATAGGGAGTCGGCGCGGTCGACGCGCAGGTCCGCATGGGCTGGAGATGGGCCTTTGCACCCAAGCGACGTGTGGGAAGCGCTGGACCCAATCTTCCCACGCCAGCCAATTTCTGGACGCATCTTTCCAGAGCTTGGGTGCATCGTTGGCGTGTGAAATCGCAAGAAGCTTTTCGTAAAAGCTCTCCCGTCTGGGTGCATGGGTTCACCGAGGGTGACGCAACAGACGAGCGAGCAGACGTCTAGCGCCGTCATGGCGTCTGGACCCAAAATTGTGAACCCACGGCCAGCGCCGGATTGCTTGTGGCTCACCAACGTTGGATCGCGGCCGCAGGACGACAACCTCCGGATTCCAGCGAGCCCCGTCCTCAGCAATCCAGCGTCCACCGCTTGACCTGGATCTCATCCGGAGATGCTCGGGCGATTCCTAAATGTCACGAGCCGGACCTAATGCGATGGAGAAAGCAGAGCTGATCCACAGCAGACCAGCCAAAGCCCACCTCATGCGTCGTACAGTAGCTGGACGACTGACTGATCTTCTTCCTCAGCTTCCGCTGTTGGGCACGTCAAGCGCGCGTCTTTCCCAGTGAGTGAGGCCCATCGCAACGGCTTCTCCGCGGCTCGCAGTCTCTTTACTCCGTTCCCAGGACGCCTCCGCCGCCTCGTCTTCCCGAGCGGCACGAACGCCCTCTAGTCGATCTGTTCAATGGACGCTCCTACCGATCTCAGCCATGAACTAAGAAGACTCGTGTTTTTATTCCAGAGGCTTGCAGCACGCCGGCCGCGTGGGGCTTGTATCACTGCGCGCGAGAAGCCAGCTCGCCAGCGACACGCCGTGGGTCGTCAGTGGGCCGCTCGTCTGCTCTTCGTTCTCCGACTCCTCAGGCTCCCGACTCGGCACCGCAAAGACCGAGTCTCGCCATCGAGCGTCTCGCTTGGGCTTGGGCTTCTCCTGGCTCTCGGTCGTCTCGTAGTCGCCCAGGACGGTCTCCGCTAACGACTTTGCCTGAGGAGTCTCCAGGGCCAGCGGCGCCGTCATCCAGACCGCCGCTCGTCGCGGCTGCGGCGCGTCCTGCTCAGCCCACGCCCAGGACGCATCGCCAGGAGGCGCCATGACGAGCGTCGCCGCCGTCTCCACGGGCCGCGTCACCACGCCACGCCGCCTCGGCGGTCGCATGCACGCGTAGAAGGCGATGGCGCGCTGGATCGACCCGAGCCGCCACGTGTGCTGGCACTGCGCCGTCTGGTTGCACACGACCAGCGCGGCCTCGAAGAGCCGCATGCCGTGGTCCAGGTCGCCCAGCGCGACGTGGACCTCGCCCAGCTGATAGAGCGCGAGGCACTCCATCGCGCTGTCGCCGAGCGCCTGGCTCTGCGTCACGAGCTGCGCGAACTCAGCACGCGACGCCTCCAACTCGCGCAGCTTCAAGAGCGCGCGGCCGATCAAGTGGCGGCTCCGCAGCTCGCGGTCGCGGTTCTGCAGCGCGACGGTCATCTTGAGGCTCTGCTGGTGGAGCAGCAGCGCCTCGCCCGACTCGTCCGCGAGGTCCAGCAGCGCCAGGGCGTAGCCGTCGGCGCACGCCATCTCGAGCGGCCCGAAAAGCGGCGCCAGCGCGGCCTCGCTCGCGAGCTGCTTGGTGAGGTCGTACGCCATCTTGAGCGTCGCGAGTGACGTCGGCACGTTCGTGCAGCGCTGGAGGCTGCCGCTCGCTAGCAGCAGGCGCGTGAGCGTGAGCAGCACGTCGCGCAGCAGCGCCGCTCGGCATCGCTGCGACGCGCTCGCGACGGCCTCGTACGCGGACCCGCTGCCGAAGTCGTCCGGGACCGACTGCACGACCGCCGGCGCGAGGGTCTTGACGACCCAGCGGCGAACGTTCGGCGACTCGACGAGCGCTCGAGGATCGGCGAGCTGGCGAGCAGCGTTCTCGAGCACGTGGGGATCTAAGAGGATGGCTTTCGAGGTCGTGGCCGAGTCGCGGAGCAGCACGCGCAGGAACTCGGTCGTCTGGCTCAGCGCGATCGTGAGAGCGAGGGCCTCGCCGCCACTCGCGCACTGGTGGTGGAGCGCCTCGTGGATCATCGGCTCGAGTTTGAGCAGCAGCGGCGAGCCGGCGAGCGCCTCCATGAGACCGAAGCGCCGCTTGACGTCGACGCACAGAGTGTCGGCTTCCTGCTCCTCGTCGACATCGTTGAGCTGGTCTTGTTGGTGCAGGTCGGCGTCGTCGACGTCAGCGACGGAGTGGCACAGCAGCGACGGCGAGATGACCACGCGCGACAGCCCGAGGTCTTTGTAGAGCTGCCGCATGAGCGTGTGCAGCTTCTTGCGCTGAGGCGTGAGACGCAGCGCGTTCCCGACGTGCTCGATGGCCTCCTCGGTCTTCCCGAGGCTTCTCGCGCACTGCGCCGCCACGAAGTAGGCGTCGGGCAGGCGCGAGTCGGCGGCGATGGTCGCGAGCGCGTCCGCCTGGGCCTGCTTGACGGCCCAGAGCTCGTTGGTCGTGAGGAATCGCGTGTCGCTTCCGGTAAGACCTGGGTCCAGCGCCTCGAGTAGCGTCATCGGGATCGTGGCCGACGCGTCGAACTTGACGTAGTGCAGCAGCGTCTTGGCTCGGCGGCAGAAGAGGTACGCGAGCGACGCCGGGTCATCGTGCTCGTTGTTTTCTTCGTCCTCGTCGCCCTCCAGTTCTTGCTGCGAGAGATTCTCACGCGACAGCTTGGCGGCGATGCGCCGTGTGAGCGTGCAGATCAGTTCCAACTCCGGCAGCAACGTCGTCGGTGGGTCCTCGTGAAGCGAGTCTTCACTCGTAGAAGGCGTCGCCTTGGCCTTCTTCACTTGACGCCAGTCGCTGAGGCGGCGTGGCAGCTCGGCGACGTGCTCCTTCCGCTGTTTCGGGTCCTCGCTCTCTTCGACTTGGTCCTCGTCGTCGTTCTCCTGTGGCTGGAGAGATCCATGGCGCGCCACGAGCGAGACCGGCGCCGGCTGGAGCTTGAGCACGTCCGTCCTGTCGACGAGCAGATCCTCAACCTCTTGCTGCATGGCTCGACTTAGTCTGTTGGCGTCCGTTTCTACTATGGCGGAGACTTCGCCTTGCCGATGGTATCTGCGTAGGAAGAGGAGGAAGCGCGGAGCCGTTGGGGATGCCGCGGCACTTCAACGCAGTCGCAAGCGTCCTAAAGATAGGCAGTCGCGACTGACTTACGGTAGATGGAGAGGCGGGAGATACCCGAGGAGAATGGCGGTAAAACGGAAACGCACGAGGCTCAGGATCAGCCAGTCGCTTGGGATGGTGCTTTATAAGAAAACCTTCAGTAGTTGATTATGGAGTGATGGTTGTTTTGCAAACTAACTTTGATGTTGGATAATGTGAACTCTATAATTCGATAGGATGAGTGCGAGCAGCTTCCAAACTTGGAAGAGACTTACTTCATCGTAGTCTCCTCCGCAACACCAAACGCAACGGGGAAAGTAGCGCCATCAGTTGGGGACGGGGGAGCCGATCCATGATCTCGGCGCTAGACATGTCTAGTGCTCTCGAATCCCGAGAGACTCGTCACAAGCTCAGTAGACCGCCAACGCACGACTTGAGAAGCAAAGAAGTTGGTGAACAAACAAATAAAGCGACACTTTATGATCGAATCAAAATCGATTCATGCACGACCAGGGCCATTCTATGCGCAGGGACAGTTCTTGCGTGCGGAGATGTGGGAACGTCCCACCATGGGACGACTAGCTAACATTAGAGCTGGAGTGAAGCGTTCCACTCGTTGCCGAGTTCCACGACTTGGGTTTTAGTACACGGACACATGTGCGCAGCGAGCGACGAAAAAGAAATGCGGATTGAGAACTGTCAATGGAGGTGAAACCCAGAGTAGAGTCCATGAGCATGGGCTACTGCGATAAAGTAGTTCATCATCGGCGGACGACTGTTTTAGTGCCTTCGCCGTGCCCAGGTGGATTCTCGTGCATCCACTGTCAGCCCAGCCGGGGCGACAATACTAGTTTAAGACTACGATGGTGGCAACCCAATCGAACCGATTCTAACACGCTGGAAAGCCACAGTTTGCAATGAGATTCTTGCTACGATACGCACTGGGCGACTTTGAGCTTTTTCTCTATCTTCTGTTTTTTCTTCCATTGTTGTCAATGTCCTTGCAGTCGTAGGACTTTCTGGCCGTAGGAAGAGGCACAGTTGCCGGTTTTTGCATCCGCTCACACAGAAATTGCACTGTCGGGTACACTCGGCCCGAGTTTCCAGCGGATGGACCGGAGGTAGCGATGGCTGCCCAACTGCACGACGTGAATGGCCCAAAGCATTAGACATCACATCTTTGCTATGCGGTGGCAGCCGACGACGACGAGTTCGAGGCAAGGAAGCAAAGAACAGCGACTGAACAATGGAGACCGTTCATGAACATCTCGAGTAGCTGCTTGTTGGACTTATTGTGGGGGGTGGGGGGTGGGGCGAAGCTTGGCGCTACAAACAGCACTCGGCGGTCGAGTCTTTACAATGGCGCGCACCGGGACAACGCCATGCGCATCAGTTGCGGGCTAATGCTCATTTGCGGTCTGTGTCGATATGTGGACCACTACTGTCCTCAGGCTCGTCGAGTGAGCTGTCGGAATAGGACAGCATCCAAGGAAATTTAATGCCCCGAGAGTGCCATTAGATGGCCGACACAGTGCGAGTCTCCTCAACAATAGGGACAATCTAGAGTGGACTCGCAAACACACGGTGATCAAGACTGTTCCTTTGGTCCCAGCATAGTCCCCTTCCGCTCAAAACCTTGATGTTGCCTATCGTATTTAATCAACGACGGAAATTTTGCCGATAGCAGTGGCTTGTATCTGTTAATCTCGTATGCAAATGGAAACTACAAACCTGGACCGTCAGATACTTGTCTGGACAATTGTTTCGTACCATCCCCACACAGTTGCGGAGGCATCCACGGGAGCGGCGTCTCAGGAAACGAGTAGCCGAAGAAACTCTCCAGCGATGTGTGCTGGCCATCTCGGTCTAACGCGTAACTTGACACACGAAGGCCGTCGTAGGAAGTACGCGAACCAGCGCGCCTGTGACGTGCTGGAATGCCCCCCCAAGCTCCTTCCGACTGAGTTTTAGATGCACCAGCGGCAATCACGAGTTCGAGCTCCCACGTCCGTGTTTGTGAAGGGTGATGGCGTCCCGTCATGATGCGGCATGCGTGTGTTCGACGTGAGTCATCGGCATACAGGATCCAATCCGGTCCGACTTTCCGCTTCCGGAACGGTGAATAACTCTCGACGATAAGCTGATCGAAGAGGGCGTTCGGTATGCCGTATTCAAAGTGGTACTGCCAGTGGACATGTACCGACTCTTGTGTTCGTCGTAGCTGATCACAAAGATGCAGCTCGTCGTACTGGAACTCTAAGATGGCCTCGCGTCGCGAGCGCCAATAGGCAGGCACGAGCAGATCCGAGCTCCACCGTAATTCGCCTACAGGATGTGCAAGCTGGAAGTGCTAGAGAAGACCCTTTACGGTGAGCATGCTGTCGGCATCGAGACCTCCCCACAAGCTTAGGTTGCAGATTTCGGCGTGGGAAATGATTTCTCGGTGGCTCTCGTGGTGGATAATCTGGCGGATGAAGCCTTGAAATCTGCTGACATCACCTCATGATTACGTTACCTTGTAGCGAGCACCGAGAGGATGCTTTTGCATCCAGAAGGAGCTGCACAATATCAATATATCCTTTCTCTGCCGCCAAGTGCAGTGCAGTTGCCTGGTTCTTTCAATCGCAAAAGCCATCGCTGAGTTGTGGTTGGCGTTGTTGGACACGCTCTATAGCCTACCTCCGTTTCCGCCGCATCCACATCAATATTCGGGGCTCTGAGTAGCTCGCGCGCGACCTCAAGATGATCATCGAGGATTGCTCTTATGAGTGGGGTTTTCCCTTTGCACTGTGGACTTTCAGTCAGATTTGAGAAGTGGCGACTGATGTCTGCGATGAACTCACTCGATCGCGCGCGTTGACATTCGCCTTGTTGTATATCAGCGCCCTTGCAGCAGTTGGCAGATCATACTTTGCAGCCCAATGGAGCGGGGTTCGTCCGTACTAAAGCGACCACAACTCCCGTTAATTACGCAGGTCGATCACATAAACTGGTCGCCATGAATTGCACGCACGAAGTCTCCAGCGTTGGCATTTGCCCCGGCTCGAATCAAAATATCCAAAATGTCGTTGAATCCTCGATAACATGCGAGGTGGACGGGCGTGGAGTTTTCGCTCGCAGAAACCTCCCCAGAATTTTCGACGAAGCCCGCATTCGGATCCGCACCAGCTTCGAGAAGTGCCACCACGATCTCGACGTTCCCATTCCAGACTGCTTCATGGAGTGGCGTTATTTCCCTCTACACAAAGACGATGTAAGATCTCTGTAACGGCGTCGATGGGCGGGTTCTACCTACGCGATTGTCGAATACATTCACATCCGCCCCCGAGCGAAGAAGCTCGTTCACCACCGACACGTGGCCGCCTTGTGCCGCATAGTGGAGCGCCGTGAGCCCTTCGTATAAAGTCGTCCACTGCTCAAGTCCATGGTATCAGCAAAAAAAAGTAATCCGCACGCTCATTGCTGCTCCATCACCATCCGGGGCCGCCGAGCCGTCGTCGCGCACATTCACGTCGACGTCGCCGCTTGCGAGCGACTGCCACAGTGCGTTCTGGTCCCCACGCTGGGCAGCTCGCAAGAAGCTCACGCTCTCGGCTTCAACGTCCAAGATTTCGAGCTCAGCGACTTTAGCCTCTTGCCCCACGTCCTCCGGTTCGGACTCGCTCGCATGCGACTCGGAGTGTGCATCCCCAAAAAGTGCGAGAAGGCGTGTGCGTTGGGACTCGGATACCGAGACATCCGAGTCTGAGTCACTGGAACTCTCGGCTCTCGGCTCCGGCTCTGGCTCGTGAGCGCCACGCTCCGAGGCCGCTGCGGTCCATGGCCACGACCACATCACGGCGTTCCTCCACTTGCCAGACTTCCCTAGACGAAGTGCCGAAGAGGGACAACGCTCATCAGAGCCAGGCAACCAAATCTAGTACGTTTGGATGAGATGCACTCTAACGTTCTACTGTACTTCAAGTAATACATTTGAAGCAATTGGCGGTGACCCGGGTCGCCGCACATTGTAGACCCCTGGATTACGTCGATAGTACAAAGTGGGGGGCATCCACGGGAAGGGCGTCGACGCAGCGAAAAGTGGCCCCAGATAAAACTGCGGCCTGCCGCGAGAATACGAGTGCGAACACGGTGTTGGATTATTAAAGGCAAACTCGGCCTTCTATCAACGAACTGACCCAGCTAGAATGGCGGTGTCTTCTCTGATGTGGCGGAGGCACCACTATTCCCAAATTTTGTGAAGTAACGCTGCACGTGGAGCAATAATCGCTACAACGTATGAGGCCAAGCCTGAGCGAGTCTTTCCGCCATGCAGACTGGAGACGGCGACACAATGAGAATGACCCGTCCATTCTGTCTTTCGTCCACACCATGATAATATGCTGTGGGCAGAACAATAGTGTAATCTTGCGGATCGAGTGGCACCATTGCGTCGTTGATTGTAGGCCTCGAAAGCCTACGACAGCAAACTCCACGGCGCAGTTGCCTGGTCTCCCCATGTTATTCGACTCATCTTGTGGATACGCCTGACTGGTCCGGAGGCACCAGTTCAAGTTGCAGTGCTGAGTTCTGTTACAAACGTTCTGTAACAGCAACAGGTGACGTCGACGACGTGGCCATGGGATCACCTGGCGTCATCAATCCCTTGCGTCCCCGTTCAGGATTGGATCTAAACGCCACCAATCAGATCTCATTCAACGTATTTCATCCAATCAAAACCACTTAAAGCCGAGCGTCAGGTTGCGGCACCACGCATTCTGCCCTTTTTCGTCCAATCGGACAGTCCACTCCTCCATATATCCATCAATCAGATCCTCTCGGCCTCCGCCCCGCCAGCCGCGTCACACACAGCTCAATCGGATCTCCCCCCGCCTCGAGAGCCGTTGCGTTCCACGCAGCCGCCGACGAACGCGAACAGATCCAGGGCTCTTCGTCTCCACGGGAGCTCTCATTCCTGCTCTCTCTCGCTGCGACCATGGCCGACGCGTCGACGCCCAAGCCCATGCTGCTGCGCCGCAACTCGCGGCTCACGGTGGACCAGATGCTGCACGACGCGTTCGCGCGCGTCGACACGAACGGCGACGGCCGCGTCGACGCGCTCGACATCCAGCGCGGCCTGCGCGGCGCCGGCGTGCGGCTCGCGCCCGACGAAGTCGCGTCGCTCATGCAGCGGCTCGACCCGGAGAACCACGGCGCCGTGACCTTTGACGAGTTCCACGCGCTCCACGAGGCGTTCATCGCCAAGACGTTCCGCGACTTTGACGCCGACAAGAAGGGCTTCCTGGACGACGCGGCGCTGCAGCAAGGGCTCCAGCGGCTGGGCGTGCAGGTCACGCTCGCCGAGGCGCACACGATGATCAAGGAACTGCATCCGGCTGACACGCACCGCGTCCACGAGAACGACTTCAAGTACTTGTACCTCGTGCTGCGCGCCAAGATGCACGAGTCGTCCAATTTCGAGCACTTGCTCTGGGACCCGGACGTGCGCCATCTCTCCAAGCACTGGTGGAAGGCCAGTGTGGAGATCGGCGAAGGCGGCCTGCGCGCGCCGCTGCCGCAGAAGAAAGACGGCAGCACGACCAAGGTCACGCCGACCGTCAAGTTTTTTGGGGGGGCGCTCTCGGGCGTGATCGAGGCGCTCATCCTCACGCCGCTCGACGTGACCAAGACGCGGCTGCAGCTCGACAAGACGGGCCAGTACAAGGGCTTCGTGGACGCCGGCAAGCAGCTCTTCCGCGCCGAAGGCCCCAAGGGCCTCTACAAGGGCTTCACGCCCTGGACCATCCACGTCGTGACCAAGAACGGCACGCGCTTCTACTTCAACGCGATTTACCGGTCCATGCTGGCCGACAAGAACGGCCAGGTGAGCGGCGGCAACGAGTTCCTCGCTGGCGCGCTGGCCGGCGCGACCGAGGCCGTGCTCATCGTGACGCCGTTCGAGGTCATCAAGACGCGTCTCCAGGGCCAGAACGTCGTCAAGGGCGAGCAGCTCAAGTACCGCGGCACGATCCACACGGCGCTGACCATCATGCGCAACGAAGGCCCGCTCTCGCTCTGGAAGGGCGTGGCGCCGACCATCGGCCGCCAGGGTCTCAACCAGGCCTGCAGCTTCTGGTCCAACAACTTCATCAAGAAGTACGTCTGGAAGCTCGAGGACGGCAACACGCTGCCGGCGTGGAAGAGCGGGCTCACGGGTATGCTCGGTGCGATCCCAGGGCCGTGCCTCAACTGCCCGCTCGATGTCGTCAAGACCCGATTGATGGCCCAGGAATCCGGCAAGGCCGCAGCCAAGTACAAGGGCACGCTCCACGCGCTGCGCACGATCCCCAAGGAGGAAGGCTTTGGCGCGCTGTACAAGGGCCTCGTGCCGCGCCTCACGCGTCTCTGCCCGTCCTACGGCATCCAGTGGCTCGTGATGGACCAGGTCACGGCCTACTTCTCCCAGTAGAATTTACTTTTTCCATCTCTCGCCAGCCTGCATATACTTTCAATCAAGATCGATCCGTGATCTTCTCTTCGTATTGTGGTGGCCCATGAGTTGTGTTGATCCCTCGCGTTAGGTGATGTCGACAAGTCCAACGAGTTGTAGAGCATGATGATCTCTCGTCGACACGCTATTCTCGTGGTCTCAGCGGAGAGCGCTCCTTGTGGTCGCCGTGTTCAATTCACCTCCGCCACGTTCTGCACGGCCTTGCTCGAGGACGGAGAGTCGAGGGGCTTCTCGTTCGATACGATTATGACGTTGGACAGCTGGGTCGAGCTCTTCCAGAGCCCAAGCGAGTTGGAATCGATTCGGTCTTCGTTCACCAACACCAACGGACTCGGTCACTGTATACACAGCTCAAGGTGGAAAGAAAAGCATTCGGCCTGGCTGAACACACCAACAAACTTGCTCACGTCGCAAACGGATCATTGAACTTAAACTCTAACATCCAACGCGTTCTTTCACTGGGCAGACGCTCTGTCTTCCTGGACAGCACCATCGGCTCTATTCTGCAGGAACTTGTCCAGATATCCGCCCTCCTGCATCAGCTCGAAAAAGTGGCCCGACCCTTTCTTCACCAGCTCCACCGGTGGCGCAAACTCCACCACCTCGCCACGCTCCAGCACCAAGATGTGGTCCGAGTCCAAGACCGTGTCCAGACGATGCGCGATCGTCAGCACCGTCGAGTCGGCGAACGCTTCGCGGACCACACGCTGCAGCTTCTGGTCGGTCTCGCGGTTGATGGCGGCCGTGGCCTCGTCGAAGATGACGATGCGCGACCGTCGCAGCAGCGCGCGCGCCATGCACAGCATCTGTCGCTCACCGACGCTAAAGTTCTCTCCGTTCTCCTCCACGGCGCACTCGAGCTTCTCGCTGTCGTTGCTGATGCGGTCGCTGAGGCCGACGCTATGGATAGAGCGCCAGAGCTCGTCATCCGAGTACGCATTGAACGGGTCGAGGTAGCCACGCAGCGGACCCTTGAAGAGCCCGGGGTTCTGCGGGATCATGGACAGTTTCTCGCGAAGAGTGGTGAGGCCGAGCTTGGCCACGTTGACGCCATCGATGGAGACGGTACCACCCGCCAGTTCGTTGATGCGGAAGAGCGCCATGGTGAGACTGGACTTGCCGGCGCCCGTGCGCCCGACGATGCCAATCTTCTGTCCGCCGCCGATGTGGAAAGTGAGCTCTCGAAGCACAAGCCTGTCACTCTCCTTGTACCGGAAGGAAACACGATCGAAGGCAATGGAGCCGATGGACGGCCACGCCAAGTGTCTGGGTGGATCAACAGAAGAGATACGGCTGGGAGCCACCTGGGGGATTTCGATGTACTCTTGCACCCGCTCGGGACTGACCATGATGGTTTCAATGCGGGCGAGCGCCTGCACGATCTTCTCCAGGTTCTGCGAGATCTTCAAGGCGTACGAGAATGCGAGTCCGATCACAGCGGCGCTCAGTTCGTCGTGGAGAAGCACGGGCGAACCGGTCACAATGAGCACGAGCGCGCTCCCCAACAACTGGATGCGGAGTGAGAACCATTGCGAGACAGAGAGCTGCGCATACCGGATCTTGTTCGCATCGTCGAGCTTCTGGAAGTTGGACGCCTTGAACCGCTCCAGCTGGCCTGGCCCGAAGGCGCGCAGAACGGAGCCGTCATCGACAGACTCGGCCAAGTGGTTCAGCACGGGGGCTTGCGCTGTGCGGGTGAGCCGTTTGACCTCTCGAGCCGGTTGGATGTAAAACGACCCGAAGCTCGAGTAGAGATACACCACGGGCAGCAAGAAGAGGCCTTTCCACTGGATGTCGACAGCGGCCGTGATGGCGCTGCTACCGACCGAGAAGACATGAGCAAAGAGTGTGCCGAAGGAAAACGGAACGGCCGTGTCCACCATGCCCACGTCACTGGTGTACCGAGTGAGGATCCGGCCAATCGGAGTGGCATCGAAGAATCGCATCGGCGCGTGCATCAGCGACCGCGTCATGCGGCCAAACATGGACTTGGCTGCCCGGAGACCAAAGTACGTGACCATCAATGTGCGAAGCACGACAATGAACGCCGAGGCGAGTCCCAGCGCCGAGTACACACCCAGGCGATATGCCGTCGACAAGTCGGGCGAGGCGGCCTCGCCATTCGCAGTCGCCGTCGCCGAGACTCTGTCGCTGTCGCTGGACCAGCTGCCGAGCCAGAAATCACTCGACACTTGCAGCACTTGCCAGAGCACCTGCGACAACAGGATGGCGGCGACGACGGGGAATCCGCCGACCGCACGGTAGTAGGCGGCAAAGACGTGACGCCCGACACGACCTGCCGAGCGGACCTCGTCATGGATGAGCTTGCCTTTCTCGGCTGCACCCTGTTCTTCGGTCTTCGCTGCTGACTGTGGTGGGGCCGCGAAGGTGTCATCGTCTGGATAGGCACCAGTCTCCGTGCTGCTAAAGATCATCGTCGCTGGCTCTTTGAACGGAGAAGCCAGCGCCATCTCGCGATTCAACTGCGCCACCTCCTGCGAGTCCGACTGGCAAGCCATCGCCGTGTCCACATTGGCAGCAGCGTCCTCGTATGATCGACCCACAAACGAATGCGCTGGTAGTGGAGACAGCAGCGGGCGATGCGACGGTCGCGCCAGCGTCTTGCGAGTCTCCACTAGCGCCCCGCGCTCGTCGATCGTCACTGCGTGCGTCACGTGCTCCGACGCGATGATCTCCGGGTTGTGCGCCACCAAGAGAATCGTCTTGTCACGCAATAAGCCGAGCAGACACTTGTGGAAGATCTGTTCTGCACGATCGCGTCCACGGCGGACAGCGGCGAGTCCAAGAGGTAGATACTGGCGTCGCTGTAGCACGCGCGCGCGAGAGCGATGCGAGCTTTCTGGCCACCCGACAAGTTCACGCCTCGCTCGCCGATCTCCGTGAGGTCTCCCGCTGGAAGCGACTGCAGATCCTGCGAGAGCGCACACGCGTCGACGATCTTGTTATACTTCTTGCGGTCGAACGGCTGGCCGAAGATGATATTGTCGCGCACTGTCATGTTCTGGATTCACGGCTGCTGCGAGCAGTATGCGACGCACCGACGTACACCGCTCCGTTGTGCTTGACCATTTCGCCCAGTAGAGCCGAGCAGAGAGACGACTTGCCGCATCCGACGGTGCCGTGGAAAACGTAGAAGTCGCCGGCTTTGATCTCCAAGTTGACGTCGCGCAGCACGGTGTTGACCGGGTCCCAACCAAAGGACGCGTTCTCCACGGAGACGATGACGCGGTTTCGGGAGTACGTCGCCGCGCGTGGGTCCGTCACCGCCAGCACGTTGGTTTCGTCGATCTCAGGCATGTCCAAGAACTCGGCGACGCGCTCGAGCGCGACTTTGGATTGGATGACCATGGTGATGGTGTCGGGGATGTCTCGCAGAGGGCCCTGGGTCAGTTGGAAGAGAGCCAGACTTGTGAACACGGCCGCTGGTGTTAGCTCTCGCTGGAGCACCACGGAATACACGCCAAAGGACGCTATGCTGATGAACACGGGCATCCCCCACATCAACACGATGCTGGCGCAGCTGTAGAGATCAAACAGCAAGAGGTCTTTGAGCTCTTGGGCTCGAGTGGCTTCGATTCCTTCGAGGTACTTGTCCTCCCACGCGTTGTACTTGACGATACTGATGGCCTTGAACACCTCGGCCACTTTCTTCATGCGCACGTCTTTGCTGGAGCGGTAAACCCGCTGCACTCGGAACCATCGCTTTGAGATCGCCTGGTTGATCATCAGCATGATGATGATGATGCCAATGCCGGCGAACGCGGCAACGTTCAGGATGCTGTACAGCATGTAGCTCACGATGGAGATCTGGAGCGGCAAGACCCACAGCTCGTGGAAGGACGTGGAGACGCTCAGAATCGCTTCGCTGTCGGACGTGTACATGTTGGTGATGTCGCCCGTGGACTTCTCCCTCCGCGACGGGGCGCTCAGACGCATCGTCTTGGAATACAACAGCGACTTGAGGCAGCCCACGAACTCGATCGCAATGAGCTGGGACTCCGAGTTGACGTACGTGTCGACGAGGGTCTGCACCACTTGCGCCGCGAAGAGCACGAGCACCCATACGGAGACGTCTTCGAGTGAGAAGGTCGCGTTCGTGAGGCTCGAGACGACGCGGTTGGGCACGACTGGCCCCAGGAGCGACGCCAACAAAGCCACGAGCGACGCGATACCCGTCGCCAAGAAGTGCCAGCCGAAGAGCTGCACGAACGCTCGCGGGATAGACCGCGAGGTGTCAAAGAACGCCATGAACTTCGCTGACACGACCTTGGACTGGAGCTGGCGTGGCAGACTCCAGATATCGTCCGCGCTGAGCTGCTTGCGCTGGCCGAGCGCCATGAGCGGCGAGACCCACGAGAGGAAGAGGCGCGAGCCCCACCACGCAGCGTCGCGTGGGTGCGGCAGCGCGTCCGCCGTCGTGCCGGCCGTGAAAGTGGCGTACTTGGTCTGCGGTCCCTTGGCCATGGAGAGAGCGAATCGAAGACTGAAGAGCCTCCGAGAGGCGGATTATGGTCGTGGATGGTGGCAAGCTGTTGAAGAGAAATGTCTGTGTACGGCACCGTCTCACTGGCCGGCGCTGATCCCTGTCGGAATGGTGGTTATTCTGTTCGGCTGGGCCCATTCGATCTGCATAGAAAAGGACGTTGTCCCCATCTAGGGTTGATAACGATGACAGTTGGCGTCTATTACCATTGTGTTATTGTCCATTTCGCGAGTTTTGTCAGCCTGTTTGGAGCCCTTAATTGGACCTCTTGAGGGTTCGGTTAAGCTTAATCTGGGGTTCAATCGATCTAAAATCCCGCCTGATCAGATACAGGTCATTAAACCATGTCGATCCCCACCGAGTATGCCATGCGTGCACTGGAACGCACAGCATCACTCCGACAACGATGATGACGGTATCGTCCCACCGCCATTACGAGAACAACTGGGGGGTCCCCTACTGGCGCGCACTGCGGTCGAGCTCACAACTATGGACGACGGCCTGTCGCCACCGGGTAGCCGCCACTGGCCGTCGCGACGAGCCTGGCTCCAGCTGCGGGCGGTGACACTGACTCGCCCGCCACCCCGGTTACGGCGACGACAGCGGCACCATCGACAACTCCTGCGCCTGGCGCTCCACCAGCGGGACCGACGCAAGCTCTCCTTGCCGGTTTGTCACCAGCCGAACAATTGCTCTTCGCGACGCTCCAGGAGCAACGTGAGGAGAACTGCAGACGCCACGAGACTGCTGGCAGGCAGCTGGAAGCGACCAACAACCAGATGAATCAGTTCGCCACGGCTTTCGCAAACATGCAACAGCAGTTCACGCCCCTGCTCCCGCAGCTCCCAGCACCACCGGCGGCGCCGCAACAACCAGTTCCAGGAGTTCCGGAGGCACCCGAGCGCAGAGACCGTCACACTTCGAGGACCCGAGCGCCAGAGCGCAGGGGTGTGGCGTACGACGCCGACTACGACAACATGGGCGAGGAGAGGCCGCGGTCTCCGATGGGTCACCAGCCGGCCCGGGGCCTTCTGGGCCGTGGGGCCACCGTTGATCACGCGCGCCAGTTGCGCCGTGGTCGGAG